>CM050517.1:12798500-12981000 GCA_027563665.1 Antrozous pallidus | reverse complement strand
AATTATGAAAGTAGTCCGGCTGGTGTGCTCAGTGGTTGAGTGTTGACCCAGGAACCAGGAGTCACTGGTTTGATTCCTGATCGAGCACCTGCCCAGGTTGCAGGCTTGGTCCCCAGTAGGGGGCGTGCAGAAGGCAGCCGATCAATGAGATCTCACTCTCATCAACGTTTCTATCTCTCCATTCCTCTCCCTTCCTCTCTCTCTAAAAATCAATAAAGGGAAAAACTTTTAGAAAAATTATGAAAGTAATATAAGCACATTACAGATCTTTGAAAAACTTAGGAAAGGAAAAATATACCCGTAAGTCTATCATCCATCATGTTGCTGTTATTATTTTGTATATTTCCTTTCTGCCTTTTCTTCTAGAAGTGTTTTTGCCCCTTTAAGTGGTCTTCCTCTCATTTCTGTAACATATTTACCACCTTGTATCTTACATTCCCTGTGGCATTATCCTATCAAAAAAAAGAGAAACATGCAAATTGACCGTACCTTCGCTATGCTACCAGTCAATAGGATGAGTATGCAAATTAACCCAACTAAGATTGTGGGCTGGCCCCCCCTCCACTGGAAGCCTGGCCATGGTGGCACGCTGGGGCGGCGGGGTCTGGATCGCAGCCCGAGACCCAGCAGGGGATCTGGTCCCCCGCCGCCCGAAGCCCAGCCATGGCAAACCTGAAGCTAGGGGTGTGTGTTGGGGGGTGGATTGAAGACAAAAATCTGCAGGCCTTGCACCTAGCAGCCTCAAGGCCTGAGGTGGGTTGCTGAGGGGCGTGGTTTGGGGCAGCAGAGAGACAAACCCGAAAGAAACCTGTGGGAAGGATGATAAACTATCATAACTTTATCTCCCCTTTTCCACAAAATGAGAAAACTGCCCCTGGATTATTTAGTGCTGTGGCCAACACCTTTTTACAAACACAGGGTAATGTTATGATCACTCCCAGGAAGGTCTGTTTCAGAATACCGTCTCCAGGGAATAATGCAATTGTGGCAAATCATCTAAGAGAAGAAACAAGCTTTTGTTGAGTTTATTCTGAAGGTCAGAGAACATGCCACCCCAACAGAGGCTGTGTTGTTATATCAACGATCTTGAGCTATGGATGCTTGAAAAACAGCAAATGCACGCAGAGAATTTCACTGAAGTCTCCTGATCTCCCTAAAATCAGAGCCCCCTAAAGGAGCTTAAATGTCATAGGTCCCCTTGATGGGAGAAGTGTCATCAGGCAGAGAAGACTGACTCCTGTCACAGGACAGAAGAGAAGTTGACATCACACCCAAACTTTGTTAAAAACTATTTTCCCCACCCCATTCATCTTCCCTAAATATCATTTACTCTCTTCTAAGAGGCCTATATCTCCCATCCCTTTTCCCTAGGAAGAAGGTATTTAAATCTGCATTCTAAACCACCTTGGGGAGTTACTCATTTTTCCCTGGGATCTCCCACATATACACAAGGTACACATGTTAATGAACTTCTGTTTTTCTCTTGGTGATCTGTCTTTCATTCCACTAAGAACTCAGAAAGGTAGAGGAAAACTATTTTTCCTCCTTCATAATTCTATCTCGGGAAATCAAATCGCCAGCTGAATAATGAGGTTAGCTCAAGTATCAAGAAATCCTAGCTGATGGGAGGGAAGCTTCTAAGGAGAAATCAATGATATTGGCATCAAAGTGGGACGGAGGGCATATACATCGTTGCTGGTGGGAGTTTAAAGTGGTTCTAAATTCAATAGAAATGTTCAAGGTATATCCAAGAGTCTTCTTCTAGGAATCACATCTGCTGAGATAAAGCACAAGCGCATAAGCCCCGGTCAGAACCCAGGATGCTACTGCAGGCTCCCCTTCCACAATAGGAAAACCTGGGAACAAGCTGCATTTTTAGGACAAGGTGGCATCTATACTAATAAAAGGGTAATATGCTAATTAGACTGAACATCTTCCGGACAACCTTCCGGATGTCCTTCTGGACATCCTTCTCAATGAAGCCATGTTGGCGGGGCCAAGGCAGAGGAGGTTAGAGGCAATCAGGCAGGCAGGGGAGAGCAGTTAGGGCAAATAGGCTGTCAGGGGAGAGCAGTTAGGGGGATCAGGCTGGCAGGCAGGTGAGTGGTTAGGAGTTAGAGGTGCCAGATTGGAGTAGGCCAAGCTGAGGCGACCTTCCTGTGCATGAATTTTGTGCACTGGGCCTCTAGAATTGTGAATATTTGTCATGTAATATGTTGTCTTCATGAACATTGAGTTCAATGCCTGCAAAACATCCCACCTCATGAGGTTCTGTGAAGTATCTGTAACCCTCCTGCAAGATCTATGAACATTATTCCAGAAAATTCTTAGGAATGTAGAACATTATTCCCCATTCAGAGACAGCAATGGCATTTATTTGAGTTTCAAAAATTAAAGAGTAGTTCAATTAGTCATTCAAGCTATTTCCCCTTCAAAGCTGAGCCGTGAGGAGCCTCTGGGTGTGCGTGCTGAGGGAACATGCGAAAACAGGATTAGAGGAGATCACGAGCCAGTCCCTCAGGCTTTACTCCTCCTTTTTACTTATTTTTTAATCCTCACCAGAGGATATGTTTTTATTGAGGAGAGAGAGAGAGACAGAGAGGGAGAGAGAGAGAGAGAGAGGGAGAGAGAAACATGGGTGTGAGAGTGAAACATCTATTAGTTGCTTCCCATACTTGCCCCTACCAGGGATGGAACCTGCAACCTAGGTATGTGTCTTGGCCAGGAATTGAAGCCACAACGCTTTGGTGTATGGGATGATGCTCCAACCAACTGAGCCACCCGGCCAGGACAAGCTTTACCCCTCTTAACACAACAGCATGAGAAATACATAACCAACCCTGAGGCAATGTTGCATTGTCTTTATTCCTTATTACATTATTCAGTCTATGCTCATAATGGATTACAGTCTATCAGCTAGAATAAGGAATTCCTTCATTAAATATAGGTTAGTGAGAAGAATTAAAATTATAATTCTGAACGATACACACTAACATGGAGGAGCCTTGAAAATAATTATACTAAGTAAAAGAGGCCAGGCTCAAAAGGCCACAGATTGTATGACTCCATTTATATGAAATGTCCAGAATAGGCAAATTCATAGAGATGGAAAGCGGATTAGTGGTGGCCAAGGGCTGGGGAAGGGGTGGGGTGGGAATGGGGAGGGACTGCTTAACAGTTACGAGGTTTCCTTTCTGGGTGATGAAATGTTCTGGAACTAGAAAGTGGTGATATATGCACAACATTGAGAATGTACTAAGTGTCATTAGTGATCATCTTTATATTATGTGTATTTTATGACAATAAAAAATTATAATTCTGAAATTTTTCCTTCAGATAGTCCTTACCAGATATGTAAGTTGTATTTATGATTCAAAAAAACATAAGTTCAAAATCAAAACATATTTGAAACTTTAAAATCTGTTTTGAAAGAAGCAATTCATTCCCAAATATATTTGTAGAAAAGTATTTATTTGCAAAAAACAGTCTGAAATCTCTCATGTCCCTTTATTTGTAAACAAACTATGAAAATTATAAAAATAAAGCAGCTGATAATTTAAGTTAAAATGCAAGAATTCTAAACGCTAGGCCTTGAAAATAATTTTTGTCCATTTTAATGTCACCACATAGTTTCTTAAATTAAATATAGATTTTGTCCCTGAACTAAACACAATAAATGACTCCATTTCAAAATGTATGTTGCAAATTATGCTTGTTCTTTTCTTTTTAATCCTTATCGTTGAGATTATTACAGAAGTACCTGTTTTCTCCCCATAGCTCCCCTCCACCCGGTTCCTGCCTGGCCCCAGGTCTCTGCCACCCCATTGTCTGTGTCCATAGGTAATGTGTGTACACATATAAGATCTTTGTTTAATCTCTTCCCTTGCCTGCTCCCTTCTTTATGATTATGGTCAGTCTGTTCCATTGCCATGCCTCTGATTCTGTTTTATTCACCAGTTTATTCTGTTCATTAGATTTCTTAATGGTTTGATTTTTATTTATTTATAAATATATTTTTATTGATTTCAGAAAGGAAGGGAGAGAGAGAGTCAGAAACATCAATGATGAGAGAGAACCACTGATGGGCTGCTTCCTGCATCCCCCCTACTGGGGATTGAGCCCACACCCCAGGCATGTGCCCCTGACTGGAATCAAACCTGGGACCCGTCAGTCGCATGCTGACATTCTATCCACTGAGGCAAACTGGCCAGGGCTGTTTGATTTTTAGATTCAATTGCTGATAAATATGTATTTGTTGCCATTTTGTTGTTCATATTTTTTTATCTTTTTCTTCTACTTCCTCTTCTTAAAAAAATACCTTTCAGCATTTCAAGTAACACTGGTTTGGTCATGATGAACTCCTTTAGCTTTTTCTTGTCTTTGAAGCTCTTTATCTGACCTTTAATTCTACTAAATGATAGCTATGCTGGGTAGAGTTATCTTTGTTGTAGGTCCTTGCTGTTCATTTGAATATTTCTTGCCACTCCCTTCTGGCCTGCATGGTTTCTGAAATCAGCTGACAATCTTATGGGTGCTCCCTTGTAGGTAACTAACTGCTCTTCTCTTGCTGCTTTTAAGATTCTCTCTTTGTCTTTAGCCCTTGGCGTTTTAAATATGATGTGTTTTGGTGTGGTCTTCTTTGGGTTTCTCTTGTTTAGGATTCTCTGTGATTCCTGGACCTATAAGTCTATTTCTTTCATCAGGTGGGGGAAGTTTTCTGTCATTATTTCTTTTTTTTTAATATTTTTTTACTGATTTCAGAGAGGAAGAGAGAGATAGAAACATCAATGATGAGAAGAAATCATTGATTGGCTGCCTCCTGCATGTTGGACCAAGCCCACAACCCAGACATGTGCCCTTGACCGGAATTGAACCTGGGACCCTTTGGTCCACAGACCAATGCTTTATCCACTGAGCCAAACTGACTAGGCTCATTATTTGTTCAAATAGGTTTTCAGGATCTTGCTCTCTCCCATCTTCTAGCACCCCCATAATTCAGAGGTTGGTGTCCCAGAGGGTCCTTACACTATCTTTATATTTATTTATTTATTTTTCTTTTTTTCTCTTCTAATTGGGTGTTGTTGTTTTTTTGCTTCCTCATATTTCAAATCATTGATTTGATTTGCAGAATCCTCTACTTTACTGTTGAATTCCTGTGTATTATTCTTTATTTTAGTCAGTGTATGCTTAATTTCTGTCTGGTTCTTTTCTCTTCTTCTTCTTCTTCTTCTTCTTCTTATTATTATTATTATTATTATTTGGCATTCTTACTAAGATCCTTGAAAGTCTCACTAAGTCACTTGGAAGTTTTTAGAAGATTCTTGAGTTACCTTATAACCATGATTTTGAACTCTATATCCAGTAGTTTGCTTTCTTCCATTTCTTTCATTTGTGACATGTTTCTTTGTCTCCACATTTTGGCTGCTTCCCTGTGTTTGTTTCTATGTATTTGGTAGAGCTGCTAAGTCTCCTTGAGTGGTCTTTCATAGTAGATGTCCTATAGGGCCCAGTGGCTTAGCCTCCCCAGTCACCTGAGGTGGACACTCTAGGTGCACCCCTCTGTGGGCTGTGTGCAGAGTCTTGTCATGGTTGAGCCTTTATTGCTGTTAGTGTCACTGGGAGGAATTGACCGCCAGGCCAATTGCTATGATGACTACCTGCAACTAGAGTGGGAGAGCTGCAGAGCAGGACTTGTTCCAGTGGGGTTTTGGTGTTCACTGAGTCTGCCCCTTGAGTTTGTCATTTGAATGAATAGAGTTGTAACATGCTATGGTTTAACACTCACTACTGGGTACACTGGCTCTTGGGTCTCCCGAGAGGTGTAAAGTCAGTCACTGCCTGGGCCACCTAGCAGGAGCTACAGAGATCTGCAGATCCCCCTTTTTGTATCCTCTTTGGAAGTGCTCAGAAGAGGTCCAGCTGTGAAGCAAGGCCGGCTGGTGCTGGTGCCGGGTCTTGGGCCTTCTATTGATAGGTTTGGGGCTCCCTGACCCAGATGTCTGGTTTGACAGGTTTTAGCCTCAGCAAGGACAGGTCATTCATATACAAAAGCTGCTGCACAAGATTAGGTGGGGTTGTAAATTGGATGGAGTAAAGTTTCAGGGAATCACCATGGCTGAGCAAACAGAAATGGCTGCCAGATAGCCCTGCAACTGGGAAGGTCCCAGGATGGGTACAATGACCATTCCAAGCACATGCCTGGGTGAAAGCTGCCCCAGAGTTCCTGACCCAATGCCAGACAGTCCAGTTTCTCCTTCTATGTGTCTGGGTCCCCCAAAGCCTCACCCAGCACTGGAACTCAGAGGAAGCAGGAGCTTGTAAGTTCAGTTTGTGAGCCAGCCTTTTAAGAGGAGCAGCTGGGTCTCCAGCAGCCTCTGTGTCATTGAGCCCCAATCTGCACTGGTTTTTACAGCCCTTCGTTCTTACTGCCTATGGGGACTTCTTTTTCCAGCTGTCGGACCCTGGGCTGGGGGGCTGGTGTGGGGCTGGGACCCCTTGCTCCTCCAGGTGGCCTCCACAGAGACAATCTCCCTCCTGATTGAAAAAGCAGCACATGTGGGTGTCAGACCAGCTATTCAGCACCTTGGCACCTCATACCAGTCTCAGCGTGCTTCCTTCTTTACTTCTCTAGCTGTAGGACTTCCATTCAGCCAGCTTCCCAGTGATTCTAAATGATAGTTGTTCTGTATTTTAGTTATAATTTTGATGTGGTTGTGGGAGGCAGCGAGTATAGGCATTTGCCTAAGCCGCCATCTTGGTTCTCACAAATTATGCTTTTTCTTTTGTAATTATTTTAAAGTATGTGTCATGTTAATAAGAAGTTAAATTTTGTATTAATAACCTAGATATTAATGAAGGTTGTATTAAAATAATCTATCATACAATTTTAATACTATTTTGTTAAAAATTAAATAGTTTATAAAAGATTTAAAAACATACATGAATGATCTAATATTTATAGACATTTTTAATATTTTGAAGTGCTTAGAATAATACCAGGCACCTATTAAGCATTATATGTGTTGGTTAAAAATAATGTAAAACTAATCCCTGGCTGGCATGGCTCAGTGGGAGAACATCAGTCCATGCACCAAAAGGTCTCAGGTTTGATTCCCCATCAGTACTGACCTGGGTTGCAGGTTCAGGACTGTGTGTGGGAGGCAATCAATTGATGTGTCTTTCTCACATCAATGTTTCTCTCTCTCCCCCCTGCCCTTCCATTCTCTCTAAAATCAATGGGAAAAATATCCTTGGGTTAGGATTTTTTTTTAAATGTAAAAGTTATAAAATGGTTTTTAAAAATACTATGAATTTTATTAGGTTATATATGAGTTGACAAAGGAGACTTGCATAGTAAAAAAAAAGTTAAATCTATATCTGCATACATAGGTAAAGATTTATGTAATGATTCCCCCATTGTTTGGTTATTTGGGTTACTGCCAAAGTCTTACTTTTGTAAGGATTAATTGTTTGGTCATTTGGGTTACTGCCACTGTCTTACTTTTGTAAGGATTACTATGATAAACATTTTTCAAACATAAAGATGGTTCTGTAGTTATTTTCTTGGAGTATATTCATAGAATTAGGGTTATTAGTCCAAATGTTAGCATGCTGTGTTACTTTTAATATGTCATCATTGCTAATCGTATCTGCTTATCTAAGCATAGGGGAAAATATAATGTCCCCACTCATATAGCCTTTATACTAATCTTACCTTTTTAAATCTTTATAATAATTCTGTAGGGTAGGAGGTATTATATTCCTATTTTCTAGATAGGTACACCGAGTCTTGAAGAACTGATTCATTGTACCAGAGATATCTAGAAGGTCATATATTTCAGCTGCAGGGACACCAAGCAGGAAAGGGTATCTGGTAAGGTAAATTTCTTTCTCTTGGCTGAAGGGATGGGCTGGGGTGCAGCCAACCTATTGTCATCTACAAGAGAGATGGAAAGGGTTTATGTGATGGAACTGATAATCTTCCAGTTAAAGACTAGAAAGATGGAAAGTAGGCTGGAGAGGGAATCAAGAGTGATTGGTAGGATTATGTTGTGTATTAGTTTCCTAGGGGTGCTGTACCAAATTACCACAAACTAGGTGGCTTAAAAAACAGAAATTTATTCTCTTACAGTTGTGGAGGCTAAAAGCCCAAAGGTGTCAGCAGGGCCATGCTCCTCTGAGGGGTCAAAGAGAAGGACCCCTCCTTGCCTTTTCCAGTTTCAGGTGGCTGCTGGCCATCTTCACATGCCCTAGCTTATAGAAACAACACTCTCGCCTTGGCCTCTGTCTTCACATGGCTTTCTCCCTCTGTCTAAGTCTTTGTGTCCAAATTTCCCTCTTCTTTTAAGAACATCAGCCATATTGTATTTAGGGCTTATCTTAATTCAATATGACCTCATCCTATCCTTACTACCTCTGCAAAGACCCTATTTCCAAATATGGTCATATTCACAGGTTCTGGGTAAACATGAATTTTGTATTGGCGCTATTCATCCCAGTACACTTGAGTAGCAGGAGGCTGATAGTCTATCCCCCACTACTTCCCACTTTGCGCCATGCAGTGGTTACCTGCCCCTTGGGCACAAAAGGCAAGGCAACATTTAGGAAGCCGGTGCTACCCAGGGACAGAGAGCCTCCCCATGCTGAGAAGGCCAGGATGGGTCCGTCCCCAGCTCCCTCCCCAGCCACTGCTGAAAGCAGGTTTTAATAAAGAGCTACCATAACTCAGTCAGGCCATCTGAGAATTTCAAAGGAAAAGATGTGCACAGAGCCCCAAATCACTAGTACATCATAAAAAAGAAGCACAGAATGCAATACATAACTAATACTTACAAACAGTTAACAGAACTCGCAGAAGGCAATTTTAATGAAAATATTCACAGGGATAAAAGAGATAATTGAATCCATGAAACAAAAAAGAAGTCATTTTAAAAATTCTATATGCAGCTATTATTCAAGTAGAGGTCTTGTAAATGAAAAGTATCCAAAAGAAGGAGAAATCGCAGAATGAATACAGATGAAGAGCTACTTAGTGAGCTGGAAACAATAGCTGAGGATTCTTCCAGAATGCCGTACCAGAGGACAGAAACTGTAAAAGAGATGTGTGGAAACATGGAGCACAGAACCAGAGGCTCCCAGACCTATTTATATACATTCCAGAAGAACATTTAAAAAACAGAGAACTTGAAAGGGAGGGAAATTTAAAATATAAATTTGAAATCTTACTTCCTGGCATATGTCATCAGTTTGGCTCAAATAAACTCTTATAAAAATAATAATAATTAGAAGAAGAAAAGTAAAAATCTCATCATTGAAGACAGACACAAGTCTTTAGGTTGAGAACTATGAGAGAGACAGCTACATTTAAACACACAAAGAAATTTTAGAACAATACACATTAGGAGAATTACTAAAAGCATCAAAGATTTTAAAAAACATTTCTACAAAGACTGATATGAGAATTTTTGTTGTTGTTGTTGTTGACACTATTACAGATGTCCCCATATCAGAATTTTTTAAATCTTTATTGTTCATTTTATTAATTACATTGTTCCCTTTTTTTCCCCTATAGCTCCCCTCCACCTGTTACCCATCCCACCCTCCGCCCTCACCCCCCTCCACTGTCCTCTCCCATGGTTGCATGATTTTTGTCCAGTCTCTTGCTGCACTTCCCACACCCCTTTTCTCCCCAAGAATTGTCAGTCCATTCCCTCTCTATGTCCATGATTCTGTTACATTCACCAGTTTATCCTGTTCATCAGATTATTAATTCACTTGATTTTTAGATTCATTTGTTGATAGATATATATTTGTTGTTCATAATTTACACTTTTATCTTTTTCTTCTTCCTCTTCTTAAAGAATATCTTTCAGCATTTCATATAATATTGGTTTGGTGGTGATGAAGTCCTTTAGCTTTTTCTTATCTGCGATGCACTTTATCTGACCTTCAATTCTGCATGATAGCTTTGCTGGATAGAGTAATCTTGGTTGTAGATTCTTGCTATTCATCACTTTGAATATTTCTTGCCACTGCCGTCTGGCCTGCATCGTTTCTGTTGAGAAATCTGCTGACAATTGTATGGGTGCTCCCTTATAGGTAACTAACTGTTTTTCTCTTGCTGCTTTTAATATTCTCTCTTTGTCTTTTGCTCTTGGCATTTTAATTATGATGTGCCTTGGTGTGGTCCTCTTAGGGTTCCTATATATTGGGGTTCAGTGCGCTTCTTGGACTCCTAAGTCAATTTTTTTCACCTGGTGTGGGAAGTTTTCGGTCACTATTTCTTCAAATAGGTTTTCATTGTCTTGCTTTCTCTCTTTTTCTGGCAACCCTATAATTCGGATGTTGGTATGCTTGAGGTTGTTCCAGAGGCCCCTTACACTATCTTCAATTTTTTGGATTCTTTTGGTTTCTTGCTTTTCCAGCTGAGTGGATTTTACCTCTCTGTATTTCAAATCTTTAACTTGGTTCTTGGGCTGTTCCAGAGCACTTTAAGGTCTTTGTATAATATTTTTTATTTCAGTCAGTGTATGCTTAATTTCTGGTTGGTCCTTTTTCATATCCTTGAGAGTCTCCTTTATATCCTTGAGGGTCTCCTGCATTTCCTTGTAGGACTCATTCATTTCCTTGTTGGTCTTGCTTATTTCCTTATAGGTCTCAACCTTTTGTAGGAGCCTCTTGAGAAGCCCTATAACAGTGGTTTTGAATTCCATGTCCAGTCTTTTTTTCCCTCCATTTCTTTCACATCTGATTTCTTTCCATGTCTCTGCATGGTGGCTGCTTCCCTGAGTTGGTCAATTAGCTTTGTGTGGTAGACTTCCTACTAGGGACAGTGGCTCAGCCTCCCCAGTTACCTGAAGTGGATATGAGTTGCACAGTCTTGCTGAAGTTAAGCTCAGATTAATCGTTGTTAGCACTTGGAGGGGTTGACCTCCAGGCCAATTGTCTGTGAAGTTCAGCTGTGCTCAGGTTGGATGGGTGGAGTCTCTGGGCCAAGCAGACAGCATTAGCTCCACTTTATGTGGCCCCAGGGACTCAATGGCCGCCAGCACCTCTGAGAGAGAGCCGCTGCCAAGCTCCACCGGCTGCCGGGGAATTCAGACTCTCCCCAAATGAGTCTGCACATCCAACGTCTCACCCAGAGTCATAAAACAAAGCAGTCTGACGGTTTTCCGAATGAGAGAGCAAGTCACAAGTGCTCTCTACTAGGTCAGGCAGCTGCGCTGTTCCCAAGTTCACGCGCACTCCACACAAGCTCGCCTTCTCCACAAGCCAGCAGACCCCTGCAGCACCCGAGCTTCAGCGTGCCCTCCCACTGTCCAGTTTTTACCCCGAGTGATAGTGGGTTCCCTGGACTTCGCCCAGAGCTGGAGAATCAGTCCAGTGGGACGTCTTTGTCTCCCCAGTTTGAGAAAACTGGCCGGTTTTCAGCCGCCCGCCCTCTCCGCTGGCACGTGCTCCAAACCTCTCTCCGCGCGAATCTTCAATGCTGTCCGCCATCGCTCCTCCTCGTCACAGTGTCTTATCTTCACTTTTATTTGTGGAATTGTCACTCGGCCAGCTTTCTGGTGATTCCGGACTGTGTTTGCTCTTTCATTAAGTTGTAGTTTTAAAATTGCTGTGTATGACGGCAAGATAGGTGTTTTACCTATGCTGCCATCTTGGTTCTCTCCCCATATCAGAATTCTTAATGGAGACAGATTAGAGACAAGAAAACAATATAAATATCATTTTAATTTTCACAAGAAAAATGGTTATAAATATAGAATTCTATATGCAGCTACTATTCAAGTGTTAATGTAAAAATAAATACATTTATAGATACTCAAGGACTCAGAAATTTTACTACACACGAAAAGTTAATAGAGGATATAGTTAACTAGAAAAATGAAAAAGAAAGTAATCACATATAGATCCATGAAGGAGTATCTTGTTAAAGAAATCAGTGAAATTATTCTAAATCCATATAAGTTAGGGTAATCTCTTGAAGAAATAGCAGATGTAAATTCCAAATTTTATGAAGCATAAAATAGCCTACCCACATTGCTCAGTGGTTGAGCATTGACCATGAACCAAGGGGTCACTGGTTTGATTCCCTGTCAGGCTACATGCCTGGGTTGTAGGCTTGATCCCCAGGATGGGGTGTGCAAGAGGTGGCTGATCAATGCTGTTTCTCTCTCATCCATCGCTCTA
This sequence comes from Antrozous pallidus, assembly GCA_027563665.1. Taxonomy (NCBI): domain Eukaryota; kingdom Metazoa; phylum Chordata; class Mammalia; order Chiroptera; family Vespertilionidae; genus Antrozous; species Antrozous pallidus. The sequence continues at coordinate 12,968,808 of CM050517.1, read as the reverse complement.
TCACTCCCCCTTCCTCTCTTAAAACTCAGTAAAGCATATTTTAAAGAAGGATAAAATAGGACAAAGAAAACCCAATCAACCTTATAAAAGACAAAAGAAAATGACAAAATACAGAATAAATAGAAAAGGCAAATTAGATAGGAGTTCAGATGTATCAATGTCACATTGAATGTGATTAGTTTAAGTTCATGGATGACAAAGAAATCTTATGCTGGGTTTTAAAAAATCTAGCTATTATGAGAGACATATGTAAAATAAAATCACCTAAGAAGGTTGGAAATCACCCCTCCTGAGGGAGGTCTCCTAGCCCCACAGCTGCTTTGCCTCCCACGCACAACTCAGACCAGGACCCAGGTGGCAGAGACTCGACCAGCAATAGCTGCTCTATATCTAAATTCAGTCTATCACCAGGAATGCTCAGGACCTACTCAAAAATGCAAATATTCCTTTCCACAAGTATTTACAGGGTAAACTAAGATTTCTGCTTGAGTATTAAAATTGACGGTAAAATAGTAATCAAGTTTTCAGATTAATTTAAATTGGCCAAGTGAAATAAGTGAATACTCAAGAAAATTTAAGTGTACTGGACAAAAAGCTTTTCCTAAAACATTAACTAAAACATCTATTAGTAGTTCATCTCACTGTAAAATTGCCTAATATCCAAAGAACCTAAAGCAGTCATATTTGTGTGCAAAAATTTAAATTTAAAATTACCAAGACTGCAATATAAAATTTCCAAAAGCCCCCATTAATCAAAAAAGGGGGGGACAGTGGAGTAATATCATGTAAGGAAAAATATCCTGTAAGTAAAATACATCTAGAAAATTCTTACTCCAGAAAAGTAAATTCCATTTGTAAAACCAACTGCAGGACACCCATGAAAAAACACACATGGTGTCAAAATAAGCCAAAGGAAAATCATTTAGGCAAAAATAAAAAGAATCCCAAGTCTATTTTGCAGAGAGGATCCCTTTGTTAACCTTTGGTCGAGAATGTGTTTGTGTGTTTACAGAGAACAACTCCAACACCATGTGGGTTCCTGCGACAGTGAGGAACTGACGGGTCTGTTCCAGCCACGAGGATGGTCCAAAAATGGGGGACGCTGATGACATCTTGCCATGCTAGCAGTTGGCAGCTGTGCGTGGCTGCAGGCGGCCCAGGACCATACCAGAGAGGATGGATCTTGCATTGCCACGATGTGTCCACCATCTGGATACTATTGCTGACACGTACACATGAAGAACTATTTGACATTGAAACTGGGACTCAGAACAGTTGGACATTGAAACTGACACTCAAACATTTTTTGTTCTTATACATTTATTTCTAGTATGCAGAGGCAAGATATTTTTGAAGAAATGAAACAGGGGGGAGTGATTGATATAGAGGCAGGGTGGCCTTGAACAGGCTGTCAAGCTACAGGGGGAAGGCTGGAGTGGATGGGAGGCGGATGCTGGGGGAGATCAACCGAAGGACTTGTATGCATGCATATGAGCATAACCAATGAATGAAAGACACTGAGGCGGGGAGGGGGGCAGGTGGGGACATGTGCTGGGGGGTGGGGAGGCTGGGGGGAGGATATTGGGGGGGGGAGTAAAACATATGTGCTACTATTAAATATAAGTTATATTGTAAATAAAAAATAAAATAAAATAATAAATAAAAAAAGAAAATGAATGTACCCAGTGTAGTGACACGCCAGGTACCTACACAGTGGTCCCTAGACGTCATTTCCCACTGAAATGAATCAGTGTCCATTGGGAAGAAGCTGGTTCCAAGTCTGGGGCAGGAAAGGCACAAGTTGCCGTATGAGAAGCAAGAAAGCTAAAGAACACACAGAACGTCAAAACCACCTGGGCAGCAACTCAGAGAGGCTCCCATTGGCTAAAGAGGGAACAAATTTGCATTAATGAAAATAATAATTGTACTGACTTTAAAACACTTTAAATATATTTAAGTTTAGAAGTATGGGGTAATTTAAAAAAATCATTTTTGGCCACTTTCTGCAAGAAACAGAGGACAGAAAAACACATTAAACAACACCATAAGGGGGAAATGAGCAAAATCCAGACTGTAGGAAATTCTGCAGAACAAATGGTCCAGTTCTTTCAACAAATAAGTTCCAAGGAGAAAAGAAAGGTGTGGGAGTGGGGTGGGGTGGGGGCAGTGATATATCGATTAAAATAGACTTAAAAGACAGACCACTCAATTGCAGAGATCATCTTAATGGCTCTCAATATAAATAAATACACTGCTAAAATATTTATGAGATGTATAGGGAAATTTGAGCACTGACTGGATAATTAATGATATTATGGTAATGTTTAAAAAAGGGTTATTGTATTTTAGAGACATACGGAAATATAGATGGAATGTGATGTCAGGGTTTTGCTTCAGAATGACATTTGCTCCGAGTGAGTCATTTTTGGCTATGAGTTAGGACATGGGGAGTTATCATGCTATTTTCTGCATTTTCGTAATTTTTTTTTAAGTTAAAAGAAGACACGAAGCCTAATAAGTTTTGAGGGTGAGTACTACTAAAAACTTTCCAAAAGGAGACTTTCTATGTGATGTGCATGGTTGCACTGTTGGAGAGCCGTGCAGCTCGTTCTGGGAGACAGCAGAGCAGTGATGCCTGAACTGAACGTCACCTACTCGGAACAGAGATGCGAAAGTCCTATTTAAACTTCAGCAAACCAAATACCACAGTATACCAAGGGAATATGTTGGGACAAAGAGCGGTTAATTACAGAAGTCCAAGCATGTAATTTTAACTTAGAAAGTTTATATAATTCACTACAATTACAGGTTAAAGCATCTGATTATGTCAATGGATGCTGAAAAAATAACTGATAAAGTTTAACATCTGTGAATGATTTTTGAAAAACTCTAAGCAACTACCTATAGAAGGGAAATTTCTTTTTTTTCTTTTCTTTTTTCTTTTTTAATCTTTATTGTTCAGTTTATTAATTACATTGTTCCCTTTTTTTTTTCACCCTATAGTTCCCCTCCACCTGGTACCCGTCCCACCCTCCGCCCTCACCCCCCTCCACTGTCCTATCCCATAGTTGCATGATTTTTGTCCAGTCTCTTGCTGCACTTCCCACAACCCCTTTCTTCCCAAGAGTTGTCAGTCCATTCCCTCTCTATGTCCGGGATTCTGTTACATTCACCAGTATATCCTGTTCATCAGCTTATTAATTCACTTGATTTTTAGGTTCATTTGTTGACAGATGTGTATTTGTTGTTCCTAATTTACACTTTTATCTTTTTCTTCTTCCTCTTCTTAAAGAATATCTTTCAGCATTTCATATAATATTGGTTTGGTGGTGATGAACTCCTTTAGCTTTTTCTTATCTGCGAAGCACTTTATCTGACCTTCAATTCTAAATGATAGCTTTGCTGGATAGAGTAATCTTGGTTGTAGATTCTTGCTGTTCATCACTTTGAATATTTCTTGCCACTCCCATCTGGCCTGCATCGTTTCTGTTGAGAAATCCGCTGACAATCGTATGGGTGCTCCCTTATAGGTAACTAACTGTTTTTCTCTTGCTGCTTTTAATAGTCTCTCTTTGTCTTTTGCTCTTGGCATTTTAATTATGATGTGCCTTGGTGTGGTCCTCTTAGGGTTCCTATATATTGGGGTTCAGTTCACTTCTTGGACTCCTAAGTCAATTTCTTTCACCTGGTGTGGGAAGTTTTCGGTCACTTTTTCTTCAAACAGGTTTTCATTGTCTTGCTCTCTCTCTTTTTCTGGCACCCCTATAATTCGGGTGTTGGTATGCTTGAGGTTGTCCAGAGGCCCCTTACACTATCTTCAATTTTTTGTATTCTTTTGGTTTCTTGCTTTTTCAGCTGAGTGAATTTTACCTCTTTGTATTTCAAATCTTGAACTTGGTTCTTGGGGTGCTCCAGAGCACTTTTAGGTCTTTGTATAATATTTTTTATTTCAGTCAGTGTATGCTTAATTTCTGGTTGGTCCTTTTTCATATCCTTGAGAGTCTCCTTTATATCCTTGAGGGTCTCCTGCATTTCCTTGCAGGTCTCATTCATATCCTTATAGGACTCATTCATTTCCTTTGTGGTCTTGCTTAATTCCTTATAGGCCTCGACCTTTTGTTGGAGCCTCTTGAGAAGCCCTATAACAGTGGTTTTGAATTCCATGTCCAGTCATTTTTTTCCTCCATTTCTTTCACATCTGATTTCTTTCCATGTCTCTCATGGTGGCTGCTTCCCTGAGTTGGTCAATTAGCTTTGTGTGGTAGACGTCCTACTAGGGACAGTGGCTCAGCCTCCCCAGTTACCTGAGGTGGATATGGGCTGCACAGTCTTGCTGAAGTTAAGCTCAGGTTAATCGTTGTCAGCACTTGGAAGGTTGACCTCCAGGCCAATTGTTTGAGAAGCTCAGCTGTGCTCAGGTTGGATGGGCGGAGTCTCTGGGCCAAGCAGACAGCGTTAGCTCTGCCCTATATGGGCCCAGGGACTCTGTGCTGGGGGCAATGGTTGCCAGCACCTCTGAGAGAGAAATGCTGCTGAGCTCCACCAGCTGCCGGGGAATTCAGACTCTCCCCAAATGAGTCTGCACGTCCAATGTCTCACCCAGGGTCATAAAACAAAGCAGTCTGACAGTTTCCCGAATGAGATAGCAAGTCACAGAGCGCTCTCTGCGTGGTCATGCAGCTGAGCTGTTCGAGCAAGCTGCCTTCTCCACAAGCTTGGAGACCCCTGCAGCGCCTAAGCTTCCGCGTGCCCTCCCACTGTCCAGTTTTCACCCCGTATGACAGTGGGTTCCCTGGACTTCGCCCAGAGCTGGAGAACAGTCCAGTGGGATGTCTTTGTCTCCCCTTTCGAGAAAACTGGCCAGTTTTCAGCCTCCTGCCCTCTCCACTGAGGCGCGCTCCAAACCTCTCTCCGTGCGAATCTTTCAACGCTGTTCTCCGCCGCTCCTCCGAGTCACAGTGTCTTATTTTCACTTTTATTTGTGGAATTTTCACTCAGCCAGCTTTCTGGTGATTCTGGAAGGTGTTTGTTCTTTCGTTAAGTTGTAGTATTAAAACTGCTGAGTATGACGGCAAGATAGGTGTTTTACCTATGCCGCCATCTTGGTTCTCTCCGAAGGGAAATTTCTTATATTGATGAAAGGACATAGCAAAACCCTTCAGCTAACATAATACTTAGAGATGATTCTAGATGTAATCCTATTAAATCAAGAATAAGACATGCTTGCTTTTAGGCTAGTATGCAATATGAAACTGGGAGATCTAGTAAAAGCAATAAAACAAGAAAAATGAAAAAGAAACCTATAAATGAGGATGTTTTCACTCACCCAGTAAGAATGTCTGATTTGAAATAGCTTGTACAATAAATAAATCTTATTATCCTATCTAATAAGGAGGGAATATGCTAATTGAGTGTAATGCCTTCAAAGATGGTGGCACCCACAGCCGCAAGATGGTGGTGCCCAGTCCCTTCAGCCCCGCCGGGGTGGCAGGTGCATGTCAAGGCCGGGCCTACCCCCAGGGGGGCCGGCCTTGCCTCACGCTTGTCTCCAGAGTCCCCCAGTCCCCTCAGTCCCCCAGCCCAGGGCTGGCCTGAGGCACAGGCAAGTCTTGGATGGCAGCTGCCAAGCCGCCCAGGGCTTCCCGAGGCTCAGGTAACCAGGGCCGGCCAAGGCTTACGCTGCTGGCAGTGGTAGCAGCAGAGATGTGATGCGGTGTTGCCTCCCCTGATTGCCAGGTTTCCTCCTGCCCCTGAGGGCTCCCAGACTGTGAGAGGGGGCAGGCTGGGCTGAGGGACCCCTCTCCAGTTTTTCATGTAATGGACCTCTATTCTCACATAATAAGAAATCTTGAGGTAGGATGTCACCAGAGTTGGTTAATTTCGTGTTTTACTGACATCATTGAAGACCCAGGTTTTTCCTATTTTTAGCTCTAAATGTAGCATCCAGGAAGTCAGGTTTGCATGTCTCTCAAGCTTGCCCCTCCCAAGGTAACGAGATGATTCCCATATTATCCCGCATCCTGTGTAAACCTGTGACACAGAAGAGATGGTCGTTCTCTTCAAAACCGAGCACGTGTTTCCCAGGAGCGGTGCAGGATATGTCATCACATCTTAGTGGCCAGAACCGGGTCATTTGTTCATCTCGGATTAATGGGATGCAGCTCGCAGTCTGCTCAGGATGGACATTCGTGGGAGAATGCAAGGAAACCTGGGTGGTCAAACGATTGAGATTTTGTATTTGTTACTGCAACATAACCAAGCAATAACAAAATCCAATTAACAAAACCTAAAGTTAACCGCTTTATCTTCCTCCTGAACAATAATACATTCATCACCCCCTTTCCTACTGGGGTGCACCACACTCCGTCCTTCCCTCTACAGTGAAACACTTTTATCAGTTTCTTTTGATTACTTCCAATATATCTTTATGCAGATACAGGCAAAAAATACATATTATTTTTACCCTTTTCTTGCATAAAAGCAAAACATTACTATTTTGCACCTTTATTTTGTTTCTTAAAATAGACCCTGAAGATCTTTTCATATCAATACATAAAAAGCTTTCTTTCTTTTTTTTTTTACAGTTGTACTGTAGTCTATTGTGTGAATAGGGAACAGTTTATTTGACCAACTCCTTATCGATGGCATGTGATGGTTTCCGATCTTTTTCTATTGTAGCTAGTGATGCAATGATGAATTACCCTCCGTTGTATATACATCATTTTGTCAATGTGCGGGAAACATATAAAATGCCCACAAGTGAAAATGTCAGGTCAAAGGGTAAATGCATTGTAAATTGGGGAACTATTGTCAGTTGGCTTTTATTATGGTTTTGTCTTTTTCAGTCTCACTGGTCTTACTAACAGAAACTACTGTTCAACTTTTTTTTCTCAATTTAATAGTTTTCTCAGTTTAATTTTATGTTGCATTTTAAAATTATGAGTTAAAGGAAATCTAGATTCTTTTTATATGTATAAAAACTATCGATATATCTTTTCTATGTAAACTTTTTGTTCTTATACTTTGCTCATTTTTTTTCTTTAAAAGTATTGATCTTTATTGATTTTTTTGTATTGATTTATTATAATTCTTTATATGTTTGGAGAATTAGTGCTTTATCTATGATGTAAATTGCAAATATATTTCCTCAGTTTGTCTTTTGTCTTTCAACATCCTATGGCATATTTTTTCTATACACTTAAAAGTTTTTTTTTTTTTTACTTAGTCAAAATTACTAATCTTTTTGTGTGTCTTTTGTATTTTGAGTTATAGTTAGCTCATAAAGAACTTACTTAGGGTTTCTTTGGATAGATTTATGGTTTTATTTTTTAATTAAGGTTTTAAAGATATTTGACTTTTTCCTAGTATATGATGAGAGGAATCGATTTGCCTTTATTATCTCTCTGACTTTGGGTTGCCACCTTTTCATATACTAAAATTTTTGATGTATTGGTTCTATTTCTGCACTTTATATTCTCCTGTATTCATCTGCCTAGTCATTATCATCCTGCTTTAATTATTAGGACCTGTGAGTATATTTTAATATCTGGGATAATATCTGGGATAGCTCCACTACACTGTTCTTCCTTTTCAGAATATTTATGATTACTATTGCTTTCCTTTTTTAAATTGATTTTAGCTAAAACTTATCTAGTTCATGAAAACAAATCTATTGTTAATTTTAAGATATAATTAAGTTTATAAATTGATTCGGAGAGAATGCTCTTTTTTGTCATGCTGAATTTTTCTTCCAAAGAACATGGTATATATTTCCATTGTTCAGTTATACTTTTGTGTCCCACAATAGTGTTTAAATTTTTCCTCATAAAGATGTGTATTTCTTGTTACATATATTCTTAAGTAGTTTATCTATTTGTTGTTGTTTGCTATTGAAATGTGGTCTTTATTTCCATTGTATTTTTTAACCAGTATTTTTTAATATGCAGAAGTTGTTCATTGCTGTATATTAATTTTATATCCTGCAATTCACTGGATTGTATTACTATTAGTAGTAATTTTTCAGTTGATTCTCTTAAATATAAAATAGTATCATTTGAAAATAGTGATAATTTTACCATCTCGTTTTAAAATCTTAGCCTGGCTGGTATAGCTCAGTGGTTGAGCATTGTCACCTTGAGCAAGAGGTCCCAGGTTCAATTCCTGATCAGGGCACATGCTCGGGGTGTGGGCTCGATCCCCAGTAAGGGGTGTGTAGGAGGCAGCCGATCAATGATTCTCTCTTATTGTTGATGTTTCTCTCTCTCTCTTCTTCTTCCTTCCTCTCTGAAATCAATAAAAATATATTTTTGAAAATTCTCATTCTGAGGACATTTGTCATTGACTTTTAGAGAAAGGAGAAGGGAGAGAGGGAGGGAGAGAAAGTGGGAGGGCAGGAGAGAGAGAGAGAGAGAGAGAGAGAGAGAGAGAGAGAGAGAGAGAGAGAGATTGATTTGTTGTTTCACTTATTTATGCATTCACTGGTTGATTCTTGTATGTGCTCTGATTAGAGTTCAAATCCACAACTTTGGCATATCAGGAGGACGCTCTAACCAACTGAGCTACCTGGTCAGGGCCTCTCATTTTCAATTCTTATACTTTCTCTTGCTAATTATATTTGTTAATATCTTTAGGACAATATTAAATAGATCCCCTAAATCAAACACACACACACACACACACACACACACACACACACACACACACAATCATGCAGGAAAATATAACCAAATATTTGTCACCTGTGGGGTAGAGAAAATTCTCTAATGCAGGAGATACTCACAAAAGGCTTTACTAAAAAGATTGATAAATCTATCCTCAAAATAACACCTTACTTATTCTTATAAAATGTACCAAAACCAAAGTGAAAGACAAAAAAGAGGCTAGAAGAAAAGATTTGCATCATATATACAGTAACAAAAAATTAATATTACAAATATGTTAGTCAACAAGAAAAAAAGCAATTCAATAAAACATTATCAGAGGCTATAAAGACAGAAAACAAAAGCCAATAAAGATGTTAACAGATATCTTTTATAGTGAATCAGGGATACACAAATCTTAATAACAATAAAATACTATTTCTTAACTGTAATGTAGACTAGAATTCTATATAGATTATATCACGTATAGTCAAAGATACAGAAAATTGTTATTTTATATTCAGTTGTTGAGAGTTTAAATTCATATAATCTTTTGGAGAGATAATATAGTGATATCAAAACTCTAAAACTGTATACTAAAACTGTTCTTTTATGTAAGAACTAGAGGCCCAGTGCATGAAATTCATGCATGGTGTGTGTCTATATGTGTGTGTGTGTGTGTGTGTGTGTGTGTGTCCCTCAAACCAGCCTGCACCCTTTCCAATCTGGGACCCCTGCTGGCTTCCAACTGCTCACCTGCCTGTCTGCTTGATTGCTCCTAACCACTTCTGCCTGCCAGCCTGATAACCCTCTAACGACTCCCTGCCAGCTTGATTGACACCTAACTGCTTCCCTGCTGGTCCAATTGTCCCTAACTGCCAGCCGGTCACCCCTAACTGCCCTCCCCTACAGGCTTGCCCCCCGCTAACTGTTCTCCCCTGCAAGCCTGATCACCCCCAACTGCCTTCTCCTGCTGGCCCAGTCACCCTTAACTGCCCTCCCCTGTCAACCTGGTCGCCCCCAACTGCCCTCCCCTGCTGGCCATCTTGTGGTGGCCATCTTTGACCACATGGGGGTGACCATCTTGTGTGTTGGAGTGAGGTCAATTTGCATATTACCTCTTTACTATATAAGATGCTTACACAGCATGCACTAGAAGTATATATGCTCATATGATAAAAATAGCTATAATAATAAAAATTTAAAACAAGCCAACCATCAATGGTAATATGGTTAAATAATCTGTAGATTGTACATGTACATAAGGATATATGTACAATAATGTTCATTGCATCACTGTTTATAGTAGCAAATAGTAAAACCAACCTGAATGACAACCATGGGGGAATGGATAGATAAAATGTGGTCTAATCATATAATAGATTACTATGCAACAGTTAAAATGAATACAAACATATTTATTATGTTTATAATTTGCATTATAAAAGGAAGGTAGATACACAGCATGTTACTACTTTTGTAAACATTATATAGATACATATATATTTCAGAGAGGAAGGGAGAGGGAGAGAGAAATAGAAACATCAATAATGAGAGAGAATCAGTGACGGTTGCCTCCTGCTCACCCCCACTGGAGATTAGCTGGCAACTCGAGCATGTGCCCTGACTGGGAATAGAATTGTGACTTCCTGGTTCATAGTTCAATGCTCAACCATTGGGCAATACCAGCCAGGCTGTAAAAGGTTTTAATTCACAAAATAATGCTGCATGCTTTGTACAGGAAATATGGCAAGTGGGTTGGAAAGATACTCATTAAATATGTGAACAAAAATGCCTATGGTGAAAGAAGAAGAGGGGGGGGTAAAGGACTAAAACTTAAAATTGGCTATTACTGATGAGTATGAATAATCAAATCATGTCAATGCATTTGTACAACTGGGGTCTAACAAAACTAGAAAAACCAAAAATGAGCTTCCTTAGCACTGCCTACAGAGGTAGCAGCCATCTGCTACTCGGCATCATGGCTGCCTTCATATCCCTGGTAAAAACCAAGGTCATCAGAAAGTGGTCCAAAAAGTCCATTCAACACCAGTCAGATAGATATGTCAAAATTAAGTGCAACTGGCGGGAACCCAGAGGCATTGACAATAGGATGCACAGAAGATTCCAGGACCAGAGCCTGATGCTCAGCATTGGTTACAGGAACAACAAGAAAACAAAGCACATGCTGCCCAATGGCATTGGAAGTTCCTGGTCCATAGTGTCAAGGAGCTCGAAGTGCTGCTGATGTGCAACACACTCACTGTGCTGAGACTGCTCACAGTGTCCTCAGAGAACTGCAAAGCTCCTGTCTGCACTGAACTCCAGTTCTGGCTGAGACTCTGGGGATCCAGACTCATTCGGGGAGAAACTGGACTGTCTGGCTGGGGGCGGAACTTGAAGGCGGTTTTCTTTCAGAGGTACTGGCAGCGATTACCACGGGACACTAAGACACAGGTTCCTATTAGGGCAGGTCTGATGGGAAACCAATGCTGTCTGCTGTGCCCTGAGACTCTGCCCTATCCAAGCTGAGCACAGAAGCTTTTGCAAGTCTTGTCTCATAAGGGTGTCTCCAGCACAGAAGTTCTCCCAGCATAGACACAGCTGATCCTCACAGCCAATTGGCCTGGAGGTCAATTCCTCTCAGTGATACCAACAACAATCAAGGCTTAACTACAATAAGACTGTGCACACAGCCCACAAAGGGGTGCTCCAGGAGTGTCCACCTCAGGTAACTGGGGAGGCTGACCCACTGTCCCTTGTAGGATGTCTACCACACAAAGCTAATTGACCAACTCAGGGAAGCAGTGAAAATGCAGAAATAAGGAAACAGATCACAAATGAAAGAAATGGAGGAAAGCAAAGGACTGGATATAGAGTTCAAAACCATGGTTATAAGGTTTTTCAAGAATTTTCTAGAAAAGGCTGATAAATTTAGTGAGACCCTCGAGGATATGAAAAAGGACCAACTAGAAATTAAGCATACACTGACTGAAATAAAAAATATTACACAGAGATCTAACAGCAGAATAGAGGACTGCGAGAATCAAGTCAAAGATTTGAAATACAAAGAAGCAAAAAAACTTTTAGCCAGAAGAGCAAAAAGAAAAAAGAATTTAAAAAATGTGAAGATAGTGTAAGGAGCCTCTGGGACAATTTAAAGTGTACCAACATCAGAATTATGGGGGTGCCAGAAGAAGAGAGAGAGCAAGATATTGAAAACATATTTGAAGCAATAATGACAGAAAACTTCCCCCACCTGGTGAAAGAAATAGACTTACAAGTCCAAGAAGTGCACAGAACCCCCCCAAAAAAGGAATCCAAAGAGGACCACACCAAGACACATCCTAATTAAAAATGCCTAGAGCAAAAGACAAAGAGAGAATATTAAAAGCAACAAGAGAAAAACAGTTAGTTACCTACAAGGGCACACCCATACGACTTTTAGCAGATTTCTCAACAGAAACTATACAGGCCAGACGGGAGTGACAAGAAATATTCAAAGTGATGAATAGCAAGAACCTACAACTAAGATTACTCTACCTAGCAAAACTGTCATTCAGAGTTGAAGGTCAGATGAAGTGCTTCACAGATAAGAAAAAGCTAAAGGAGTTCATCAACACCAAACCAGTATTATATGAAATGCTGAAAGATACTCTTTAAGAAGAGGAAGAATAAAAAGGTAAAGATAAAAATTATGAACAACTGCCCTGACTGGTTTGGCTCAGTGGATAGAGTGTTGGCCGGCAGACTCAAGAGTCCCAGATTCTATTCCAGTCAAAGGCATATACCTTGGTTGTGGTCACATCCCCAGTAGGGGGTGTGCAGGAGGTAGCTGATCAGTGTTTCTCTCTTATTGATGTTTCTGACTCTCTATCCCTCTCCCTTCCTTTCTGCAAAAAATCAAAAAATATATATATTTTAAAAATTATGAAAAACAAATACATATCTATCAACAAGTGAATCTAAAACTCAAGTGAATTAAAAAATCTGATGAACAGAATAAACTGTTGAATATAATAGAATTAGGGGCATAGGAAGGGAGTGGACTGACAATTCTCGAGGGGAAAGGGGTGTTGGAGGTGTGAGAAGAGACTGGACAAAAATCGTACACCCTGGATGAGCACAGTGGGAAGGGTGAGTAAGGGCAGAAGGTGGAGTGAGAACATGGTGGAGGGGAGCTATGGGGGAAAAAAGAGGAACAATTGTAATAAACTGAACAATAAAGATTTATTAAATTAAAAAAAAAAGGAAAGGCGAGGGGAGAGAGAGATAGAAACATGGATGAGAGAGAAACATCATGGATTGACTGCCTCCTGCACAGGGATTGAATCCAAAACCCAGGCATGTGTCCCAGCCAGGAATGGTATCAGTGACCGCTTAGCACAGGGGTCTTTGGTCAACCACTAAGCCACACCAGGTAGTCAAGGTAATGAAAAGTAAGGATCTGAGACCAAGATTACTATATCCAGCAAGGCTACCATTCAAAATAGACGATCAAATAAAGACCATCTCAGACAAAAATAGATTACACGAGTTCATTACTACCAAGCCAGCATTACAAGAAATGCTAAAGGGAGGAGAACCAAGATGACAGCATAGGTAAAACACCTATCTTGCCGCCATACACAGCAATTTTAAAACTACAACTTAACAAAAGAACAAACACCTTCCAGAATCACTGGAAAGCTGGCTGAGTGAAAATTCCACAAATAAAAGTGAAGATAAGACACTGTGACTCGGAGGAGAGGTGGCGGACAGCGTTGAAGATTCGCGCAGAGAGAGGTTTGGAGGAGTGCGCGTGCCAGCGGATAGGGTGGGCAGCTGAAAACCGGCCAGTTTTCTCGAACGGGGGAGACAAAGATGTCCCACGGGACTGATTCTCCAGCTCTGGGCGAAGTCCAGGGAACCCACTATCATACGGGGTAGAAACTGGACAGTGGGAGGGCATGCCGAAGCTCGGGTGCTGCAGGGGTCTGCCGGCTTGTGGAGAAGGCGAGCTTGTGTGGAGTGCGCGTGAACTTGGGAACAGCGCAGCTGCCTGACCTAGTAGAGAGCACTTGTGACTTGCTCTTTCATTCGGGAAACCATCAGACTGCATTGTTTTGCCACCCTGGGTGAGACATTGGGTGTGCAGACTCATTTGGGGAGAGTCTGAATTCTCCGGCAGCCGGTGGAGCTTGGCAGCGGCTCTCTCTCAGAGGTGCTGGCGGCCATTGAGTCCCTGGGGCCACATAGAGTGGAGCTAACGCTGTCTGCTTGGCCCGGAGACTCCACCCATCCAACCTGAGCACAGCTGAACTTCACAGACAATTGGCCTGGAGATCAACCCCTCCAAGTGCTGACAACGATTAACCTGAGGTTAACTTCAGCAAGACTGTGCAACCCATATCCACCTCAGGTAACTGGGGAGGTTGAGCCACTGTCCCTAGTAGGACGTCTACCACACAAAGCTAATTGACCAACTCAGGGAAGCAGCCACCATGCAGAGACATGGAAAGAAATCAGATGTGAAAGAAATGGAGGAAAAAAAAGACTGGACATGGAATTCAAAACCACGGTTATAGGGTTTTTCAAGAGGCTCCAACAAAAGGTCGAGGCCTATAAGGAAATAAGCAAGACCACAAAAGAAATGATCAAGACCAACGTGGAAATGAATGAGTCCTACAAGGAAATGAAGGAGACCCTCAAGGATATAAAGGAGACTCTCAAGGATATGAAAAAGGACCAACCAGAAATTAAGCATACACTGACTGAAATGAAAAATATTATACAAAGACCTAAAAGTGCTCTGGAGCACCCCAAGAACCAAGTTCAAGATTTGAAATACAAAGAGGTAAAATCCACTCAGCTGAAAAAGCAAGAAACCAAAAGAATTCAAAAACTTGAAGAGAGTTTAAGGGGCCTCTGGGACTACCTCAAGCATACCAACATCCGAATTATAGGGGTGCCAGAAAAAGAGAGAGACCAAGACAATGAAAACCTATTGGAAGAAATAGTGACTGAAAACTTCCCACACTTGGTGAAAGAAATTGACTTAGGAGTCCAAGAAGCGCACCGAAGACCAATATATAGGAACCCTAAGAGGACCACACCAAGGCACATCATAATTAAAATGCCAAGAGCAGCCAAGACCGGTTTGGCTCAGTGGATAGAGCGTCGGACTGCGGACTGAAGGGTCCCGGGTTCGATTCTGGCAAGGGCATGTACCTTGGCTGCGGGCACATTCCTGGTGGGGGGCGTGCAAGAGGCAGCTGATCGATGTCTCTCTCTCATCGATGTTTCTGACTTTCTGTCCCTCTCTGTTCTGCTCTGTAAAAAAATCAATAAAATATATTTAAAAAAATAAAATAAAATGCCAAGAGCAAAAGACAAAGAGAGAATAATAAAAGTAGCAAGAGAAAAACAGATGGTTACCTATAAGGGAGCACCCATACGATTGTCAGCAGATTTCTCAACAGAAACGATGCAGGCCAGACGGGAGTGGCAAGAAATATTTAAAGTGATGAATAGCAAGAATCTACAACCAAGATTACTCTATCCAGCAAAGCTATCATTCAGAATTGAAGGTCAGATGAAGTGCTTTGCAGATAAGAAAAAGCTAAAGGAGTTCATCACCACCAAACCAATATTATATGAAATGCTGAAAGATATTCTTTAAGAAGAAGAAGAAGGAAAAGATAAAACTGTAAATTAGGAACAACAAATACACATCTATCAACAAATGAATCTAAAAATCAAGTGAATTGATAAGCTGATGAACAGGATAAACTGGTGAATGTAACAGAATCACGGACATAGAGAGAGAATGGACTGACAACTCTTGGGGAGAAAAGGGGTGTGGGAAGTGCAGCAAGAGACTGGACAAAAATCATGCAACTATGGGATAGGACAGTGGAGGGGGGTGAGGGCAGAGGGTGGGATGGGTACCAGGTAGAGGGGAACTATAGGGTGAAAAAAAAGGGAACAATGTAATTAATAAACTGAACAATAAAGATGAAAAAATGTTAAAAAAAGAGGCTCCTAGAAAAGGTCGAGACTTATAAGGAAATAAGCAAGACCTACAAGGAAATGAACGAGACCTACAAGGATATGAAGGAGACTCTCAAGGATATGAAAAAGGACCAACCAGAAATTAAGCATACACTGACTGAAATAAAAAATATTATACAAAGACCTAAAATTACTCTAGAGCACCCCAAGAACCAAGTTAAAGATTTGAAATACAAAGAGGTAAAATCCACTCAGCTGAAAAAGCAAGAAACCAAAAGAATTCAAAAAATTGAAGAGAGTGTAAGGGGCAACCTCAAGCATACCAACATCTGAATTATAGGGGTGCCAGAAAAAGAGAGAGACCAAGACAATGAAAACCTATTGGAAGAAACAGTGACCGAAAACTTCCCACACCTGGTGAAAGAAATTGACTTAGGAGTCCAAGAAGCACACCGAAGACCAATATAGAGGAACCCTAAGAGGACCGCACCGAGGCACATCCTAATTAAAATGCCAAGAGCAAAAGACAAAGAGAGAATATTAAAAGCAACAAGAGAAAAACAGTTAGTTACCTACAAGGGCACGCCCATACGACTTTTAGCAGATTTCTCAACAGAAATTACACAGGCCAGACGGGAGTGGCAAGAAATATTCAAAGTGATGAATAGCAAGAACCTACAACTAAGATTACTCTACCTAGCAAAGCTGTCATTCAGAGTTGAAGGTCAGATGAAGTGCTTCACAGATAAGAAAAAGCTAAAGGAGTTCATCAACACCAAACCAGTATTATATGAAATGCTGAAAGATACTCTTTAAGAAGAGGAAGAATAAAAAGGTAAAGATAAAAATTATGAACAACTGCCCTGACTGGTTTGGCTCAGTGGATAGAGTGTTGGCTGGCAGAGTCAAGAGTCCCAGATTCTATTCCAGTCAAAGGCATATACCTTGGTTGTGGTCACATCCCTAGTAGGGGGTGTGCAGGAGGTAGCTGATCAGTGTTTCTCTCTTATTGATGTTTCTGACTCTCTATCCCTCTCCCTTCCTTTCTGCAAAAAATCAAAAAATATATATATTTTAAAAATTATGAACAACAAATACATATCTATCAACAAGTGAATCTAAAACTCAAGTGAATTAAAAAATCTGATGAACAGAATAAACTGTTGAATATAATAGAATTAGGGGCATAGGAAGGGAGTGGACTGACAATTCTCGAGGGGAAAGGGGTGTTGGAGGTGTGAGAAGAGACTGGACAAAAATCGTACACCCTGGATGAGCACAGTGGGAAGGGTGAGTAAGGGCAGAAGGTGGAGTGAGAACATGGTGGAGGGGAGCTATGGGGGAAAAAAGAGGAACAATTGTAATAAACTGAACAATAAAGATTTATTAAAATTAAAAAAAAAGGAAAGGCGAGGGGAGAGAGAGATAGAAACATGGATGAGAGAGAAACATCATGGATTGACTGCCTCCTGCACAGGGATTGAATCCAAAACCCAGGCATGTGTCCCAGCCAGGAATGGAATCAGTGACCGCTTAGCACAGGGGTCTTTGGTCAACCACTAAGCCACACCAGGTAGTCAAGGTAATGAAAAGTAAGGATCTGAGACCAAGATTACTATATCCAGCAAGGCTACCATTCAAAATAGACGGTCAAATAAAGACCATCTCAGACAAAAATAGATTACACGAGTTCATTACTACCAAGCCAGCATTACAAGAAATGCTAAAGGGAGGAGAACCAAGATGACAGCATAGGTAAAACACCTATCTTGCCGCCATACACAGCAATTTTAAAACTACAACTTAACAAAAGAACAAACACCTTCCAGAATCACTGGAAAGCTGGCTGAGTGAAAATTCCACAAATAAAAGTGAAAATAAGACACTGTGACTCGGTGGAGCGGTGGCGGACAGCGTTGAAGATTCGCGCAGAGAGAGGTTTGAAGGAGTGCGCGTGCCAGCGGATAGGGTGGGCAGCTGAAAACCGGCCAGTTTTCTTGAAGGGGGGAGACAAAGATGTCCCACTGGACTGATTCTCCAGCTCTGGGCGAAGTCCAGGGCGAAGTCCGGGGTAGAAACTGGACAGTGGGAGGGCATGCCGAAGCTCGGGTGCTGCAGGGTCTGCCGGCTTGTGGAGAAGGCGAGCTTGTGTGGAGTGCGCGTGAACTTGGGAACAGCGCAGCTGCCTGACCTAGTAGAGAGCACTTGTGACTTGCTCTTTCATTCGGGAAACCATCAGACTGCATTGTTTTGCCACCCTGGGTGAGACGTTGGGTGTGCAGACTCATTTGGGGAGAGTCTGAATTCCCCGGCAGCCGGTGGAGCTCGGCAGTGGCTCTCTCTCAGAGGTGCTGGTGGCCACTGAGTCCCTGGGCCACATAGAGTGGAGCTAATGCTGTCTGCTTGGCCCAGAGACTCCACCCATCCAACCTGAGCACAGCTGAACTTCACAGACAATTGGCCTGGAGGTCAACCCCTCCAAGTGCTAACAAGGATTAACCTGAGCTTAACTTCAGCAAGACTGTGCAACCCATATCCACTTCAGGTAACTGGGGAGGCTGAGCCACTGTCCCTAGTCGGACGTCTACCACACAAAGCTAATTGACCAACTCAGGGAAGCAGCCACCATGCAGAGAC
Source organism: Antrozous pallidus (assembly GCA_027563665.1). Taxonomy (NCBI): domain Eukaryota; kingdom Metazoa; phylum Chordata; class Mammalia; order Chiroptera; family Vespertilionidae; genus Antrozous; species Antrozous pallidus. Next base: position 12,950,539 of record CM050517.1, on the reverse strand, counting down.
ATGGAAAGAAATCAGATGTGAAAGAAATGGAGGAAAAAACGACTGGACATGGAATTCAAAACCACTGTTATAGGGTTTTTCAAGAGGCTCCAACAAAAGGTAGAGGCCTATAAGGAAATAAGCAAGACCACAAAAAGAAATGAAATCAAGACCAAACGTGGAAATGAATGAGTCCTACAAGGAAATGAAGGAGACCCTCAAGATATAAAGAACACTCAAGGATATGAAAAAGGACCAACCAGAAATTAAGCATACACTGACTGAAATGAAAATATATTATACTATACAAAGACCTAAAAGTGCTCTGGAGCACCCCAAGAACCAAGTTCAAGATTTGAAATACAAAGAGGTAAAATCCACTCAGCTGAAAAAGCAAGAAACCAAAAGAATCCAAAAAATTGAAGATAGTGTAAGGGGCCTCTGGGACAACCTCAAGCATACCAACATCTGAATTATAGGGTTGTCAGAAAAAGAGAGAGAGCAAGACAATGAAAACCTATTGGAAGAAATAGTGACCGAAAACTTCCCACACCTGGTGAAAGAAATTGACTTAGGAGTCCAAGAAGCGCACCGAACACCAATATATAGGAACCCTAAGAGGACCACACCAAGGCACATCATAATTAAAATGCCAAGAGCAAAAGACAAAGAGAGAATAATAAAAGCAGCAAGAGAGAAACAGTTGGTTACCTATAAGAGAGCACCCATATGATTGTCAGTGGATTTCTCAATAGAAACGATGCAGGCCAGACGGGAGTGGCAAGAAATATTCAAAGTGATGAACAGCAAGAATCTACAACCAAGATTACTCTATCCAGCAAAGCTACCATTCAGAATTAAAGGTCAGATGAAGTGCTTCGCAGATAAGAAAAAGCTAAAGGAGTTCATCACCACTAAACCAATATTATATGAAATGCTGAAAGATATTCTTTAAGAATTGAAGAAGAAAAAGATAAAAGTGTAAATTAGGAACAACAAATACACATCTATCAACAAATGAATCTAAAAATCAAGTGAATTGATAAGCTGATGAACAGGATAAACTGGTGAATGTAACAGAATCACGGACATAGAGAGAGAATGGACTGACAACTCTTGGGGAGAAAAGGGGTGTGGGAAGTGCAGCAAGAGACTGGACAAAAATCATGCAACTATGGGATAGGACAGTGGATGGGGGTGAGGGCGGAGGGTGGGATGGGTACCAGGTAGAGGGGAACTATAGGGTGAAAAAAAAGGGAACAATGTAATTAATAAACTGAACAATAAGGATAAAATTAAATGTTGAAAAAAAGAGGCTCCTAGAAAAGGTCGAAACTTATAAGGAAATAAGCAAGACCTACAAGGAAATGAATGAGACCCGCAAGGATATGAAGGAGACTCTCAAGGATATGAAAAAGGACCAACCAGAAATTAAGCATGCACTGACTGAAATAAAAAATATTATACAAAGACCTAAAATTACTCTAGAGCACCCCAAGAACCAAGTTAAAGATTTGAAATACAAAGAGGTAAAATCCACTCAGCTGAAAAAGCAAGAACCCAAAAGAATTCAAAAAATTGAAGATAGTGTAAAGGGCAACCTCAAGCATACCAACATCTGAATTATAGGGTTGCCAGAAAAAGAGAGAGAGCAAGACAATGAAAACCTATTGGAAGAAATAGTGACTGAAAACTTCCCACACCTGTTGAAAGAAATTGACTTAGGAGTCCAAAAAGCGCACCGAACACCAATATATAGGAACCCTAAGAGGACCACACCAAGGCACATCATAATTAAAATGCCAAGAGCAAAAGACAAAGAGATAATATTAAAAGCAGCAAGAGAAAAACAGTTAGTTACCTATAAGGGAGCACCCATACGATTGTCAGCGGATTTCTCAACAGAAACGATGCAGGCCAGACGGGAGTGGCAAGAAATATTCAAAGTGATGAACAGCAAGAATCTACAACCAAGATTACTCTATCCAGCAAAGCTATCATTTAGAATTGAAAGTCAGATAACGTGCTTCACTGATAAGAAAAAGCTAAAGGACTTCATCACCACCAAACCAATATTATATGCTGAAAGATATTCTTTAAGAAGAGGAAGAAGAAAAAGGTAAAGATAAAAATTATGAACAACTGCCCTGACTGGTTTGGCTCAGTGGATAGAGTGTTGGCCGGCAGACTCAAGAGTCCCAGATTCTATTCCAGTCAAAGGCATATACCTTGGTTGTGGTCACATCCCCAGTAGGGGGTGTGCAGGAGGTAGCTGATCAGTGTTTCTCTCTTATTGATGTTTCTGACTCTCTATCCCTCTCCCTTCCTTTCTGCAAAAAATCAAAAAATATATATATTTTAAAAATTATGAACAACAAATACATATCTATCAACAAGTGAATCTAAAACTCAAGTGAATTAAAAAATCTGATGAACAGAATAAACTGTTGAATATAATAGAATTAGGGGCATAGGAAGGGAGTGGACTGACAATTCTCGAGGGGAAAGGGGTGTTGGAGGTGTGAGAAGAGACTGGACAAAAATCGTACACCATGGATGAGCACAGTGGGAAGGGTGAGTAAGGGCAGAAGGTGGAGTGAGAACATGGTGGAGGGGAGCTATGGGGGAAAAAAGAGGAACAATTGTAATAAACTGAACAATAAAGATTTATTAAATTATAAAAAAAAGGAAAGGCGAGGGGAGAGAGAGATAGAAACATGGATGAGAGAGAAACATCATGGATTGACTGCCTCCTGCACAGGGATTGAATCCAAAACCCAGGCATGTGTCCCAGCCAGGAATGGAATCAGTGAGCGCTTAGTACAGGGGTCTTTGGTCAACCACTAAGCCACACCAGGTAGTCAAGGTAATGAAAAGTAAGGATCTGAGACCAAGATTACTATATCCAGCAAGGCTACCATTCAAAATAGATGGTCAAATAAAGACCATCTCAGACAAAAATAGATTACACGAGTTCATTACTACCAAGCCAGCATTACAAGAAATGCTAAAGGGAGGAGAACCAAGATGACACCATAGGTAAAACACCTATCTTGCCGCCATACACAGCAATTTTAAAACTACAACTTAACAAAAGAACAAACACCTTCCAGAATCACCGAAAAGCTGGCTGAGTGAAAATTCCACAAATAAAAGTGAAAATAAGACACTGTGACTCGGAGGAGCGGTGGCGGACAGCGTTGAAGATTCGCACAGAGAGAGGTTTGGAGGAGTGCGCGTGCCAGCGGATAGGGTGGGCAGCTGAAAACCGGCCAGTTTTCTTGAAGGGGGGAGACAAAGACATCCCACTGGACTGATTCTCCAGCTCTGGGCGAAGTCCAGGGCGAAGTCCGGGGTAGAAACTGGACAGTGGGAGGGCATGCCGAAGCTCGGGTGCTGCAGGGGTCTGCCGGCTTGTGGAGAAGGCGAGCTTGTGTGGAGTGCGCGTGAACTTGGGAACAGCGCAGCTGCCTGACCTAGTAGAGAGCACTTGTGACTTGCTCTTTCATTCGGGAAACCATCAGACTGCATTGTTTTGCCACCCTGGGTGAGACGTTGGGTGTGCAGACTCATTTGGGGAGAGTCTGAATTCTCCGGCAGCCGGTGGAGCTTGGCAGCGGCTCTCTCTCAGAGGTGCTGGCGGCCACTGAGTCCCTGGGGCCACATAGAGTGGAGCTAACGCTGTCTGCTTGGCCCGGAGACTCCACCCATCCAACCTGAGCACAGCTGAACTTCACAGACAATTGGCCTGGAGGTCAACCCCTCCAAGTGCTAACAAGGATTAACCTGAGCTTAACTTCAGCAAGACTGTGCAACCCATATCCACCTCAGGTAACTGGGGAGGCTGAGCCACTGTCCCTAGTAGGACGTCTACCACACAAAGCTAATTGACCAACTCAGGGAAGCAGCCACCATGCAGAGACATGGAAAGAAATCAGATGTGAAAGAAATGGAGGAAAAAACGACTGGACATGGAATTCAAAACCACTGTTATAGGGCTTCTCAAGAGGCTCCAACAAAAGGTAGAGGCCTATAAGGAAATAAGCAAGACCACAAAAGAAATGATCAAGACCAATGTGGAAATGAATGAGTCCTACAAGGAAATGAACAAGACCCTCAAGGATATGAATGAGACCTGCAAGGAAATGATCAAGACCAACGTGGAAATGAATGAGTCCTATAAGGAAATGAAGGAGACCCTCAAGGATATAAAGGAGACTCTCAAGGATATGAAAAAGGACCAACCAGAAATTAAGCATACACTGACTGAAATAAAAAATATTATACAAAGACCTAAAAGTGCTCTGGAGCACCCCAAGAACCAAGTTCAAGATTTGAAATACAAAGAGGTAAAATCCACTCAGCTGAAAAAGCAAGAAACCAAAAGAATCCAAAAAATTGAAGATAGTGTAAGGGGCCTCTGCGACAACCTCAAGCATACCAACATCTGAATTATAGGGTTGTCAGAAAAAGAGAGAGAGCAAGACAATGAAAACCTATTGGAAGAAATAGTGACCAAAAACTTCCCACACCTGGTGAAAGAAATTGACTTAGGAGTCCAAGAAGCGCACCGAACACCAATATATAGGAACCCTAAGAGGACCACACCAAGGCACATCATAATTAAAATGCCAAGAGCAAAAGACAAAGAGAGAATAATAAAAGCAGCAAGAGAGAAACAGTTGGTTACCTATAAGAGAGCACCCATATGATTGTCAGTGGATTTCTCAATAGAAACGATGCAGGCCAGACGGGAGTGGCAAGAAATATTCAAAGTGATGAACAGCAAGAATCTACAACCAAGATTACTCTATCCAGCAAAGCTATCATTCAGAATTGAAGGTCAGATGAAGTGCTTCGCAGATAAGAAAAAGCTAAAGGAGTTCATCACCACTAAACCAATATTATATGAAATGCTGAAAGATATTCTTTAAGAATTGAAGAAGAAAAAGATAAAAGTGTAAATTAGGAACAACAAATACACATCTATCAACAAATGAATCTAAAAATCAAGTGAATTGATAAGCTGATGAACAGGATAAACTGGTGAATGTAACAGAATCACGGACATAGAGAGAGAATGGACTGACAACTCTTGGGGAGAAAAGGGGTGTGGGAAGTGCAGCAAGAGACTGGACAAAAATCATGCAACTATGGGATAGGACAGTGGATGGGGGTGAGGGCGGAGGGTGGGATGGGTACCAGGTAGAGGGGAACTATAGGGTGAAAAAAAAGGGAACAATGTAATTAATAAACTGAACAATAAGGATAAAATTAAATGTTGAAAAAAAGAGGCTCCTAGAAAAGGTCGAAACTTATAAGGAAATAAGCAAGACCTACAAGGAAATGAATGAGACCCGCAAGGATATGAAGGAGACTCTCAAGGATATGAAAAAGGACCAACCAGAAATTAAGCATGCACTGACTGAAATAAAAAATATTATAAAAAGACATAAAATTACTCTAGAGCACCCCAAAAAACAAGTTAAATATTTGAAATACAAAGAGGTAAAATCCACTCAGCTGAAAAAGCAAGAACCCAAAAGAATTCAAAAAATTGAAGATAGTGTAAAGGGCAACCTCAAGCATACCAACATCTGAATTATAGGGTTGCCAGAAAAAGAGAGAGAGCAAGACAATGAAAACCTATTGGAAGAAATAGTGACTGAAAACTTCCCACACCTGTTGAAAGAAATTGACTTAGGAGTCCAAAAAGCGCACCGAACACCAATATATAGGAACCCTAAGAGGACCACACCAAGGCACATCATAATTAAAATGCCAAGAGCAAAAGACAAAGAGATAATATTAAAAGCAGCAAGAGAAAAACAGTTAGTTACCTATAAGGGAGCACCCATACGATTGTCAGCGGATTTCTCAACAGAAACGATGCAGGCCAGACGGGAGTGGCAAGAAATATTCAAAGTGATGAACAGCAAGAATCTACAACCAAGATTACTCTATCCAGCAAAGCTATCATTAGAATTGAAAGTCAGATAACGTGCTTCACTGATAAGAAAAAGCTAAAGGACTTCATCACCACCAAACCAATATTATATGCTGAAAGATATTCTTTAAGAAGAGGAAGAAGAAAAAGATAAAAGTGTAAATTATGAACAACAAATACACATCTATCAACAAATGAACCTAAAAATCAAGTGAATTAATAAGCTGATGAACGGGATAAACTGGTGAATGTAACAGAATCACGGACATAGAGAGGGAATGGACTGACAATTCTTGGGGTGAAAAGGGGTGTGGGAAGTGCAGCAAGAGACTGGACAAAAATCATGCAACTATGGGAGAGGACAGTGGAGGGGGGTGAGGGTGGAGGGTGGGATGGGTACCAGGTGGAGGGGAGCTATAGGGGAAAAAAAGGGAACAATGTAATTAATAAACTGAACAATAAAGATTAAAAAAAAAAGAAATGCTAAAGGGATTGCTGAGAAAAGAAACAGAGAGAGAAACCTAGCCATACAGAATTAAAATGGCTATAACTAAGTACCTCTCAATAATATCCCTAAATGTAAATGGATTAAATGCTCTAATCAAAAGATGTAGGGTAGCTGAATGGATACAAAAACATGACCCAACTCTAGATGTCTACAAGAGACCCACCTCAGAACAAAAGACACACACAGGATGAAATTGGGGGAATGGAAAAAATTTTTCCATACAACTGGAAAAGAAAGAAATGTGAAAAAGCAATACTCATATCCTACAAAATAGACTTTAAAAGCATCATGCTAAGCGAAACAATCCAGTCAAAGAAAGATAAATATCAGAGGACCTCACTCATTTGTGGAATATAATGAACAACATAAACTGATGAACAAAAATAGAGTCAGAGGAAAAATATATTCTAGTCTAATAGAAGTAATTCTGTTATTTGCAGATTTTTAATATTTCCTTCAACTTTTGTGATATCATACTATGTTAGTACAGTTTTGGTAATGTTATTATACTTAAAATCCTTCTATTCTTGACATTTAATATTTATTGCAGGTAACATTTTCATATTTAAAATCATTTTTCTTGATATTATAAGAAGTAATAATAACCAAGTCAGAGACTGGACCTGTAGAATTCGCCTTCCACAATGCCTGCCATTTCATTGTATAATTGGGCTTCTAATAAAAGATTGCAGGTATTGGTGATCTTCTTCTAGAACGATCTTTCTAGAACAGTTGTGTGGCTGGAGATGTAGATACTCTGGTTAAATAGAAAACAATTTAGAAGTATTGGACAATATCTGAGAAAAGGATGAATTTCCTGATCCCTAGAGACCTTTATGAATGTGATGGACTAAAACTTGTTCTTGGGAGTTGAGCTGTTCATCTATCTGAAGGGAGAGTACAAAATGATATATCATTTCAAGGTCCTTTTCTAATGCTAGGCTTTTATGTATTTAAAATGTAATAGCACAAATAGAATTTAAGCTTCCCATTTTGTTTTGCCCCAAGGTACATAAGTTTGACATGGAACATGAAAATGGTGAGTGGGGAAAACAAGCAAATTTGAATTTAAACTTGCTTTTCCTAAAAATGACAAAGCTTGTGGTTTTCCACAGTTTCTATACATCTTTGAAACAGAATTCTTCTTCCATTTATTCCTAATTGTATTCAGTATGAAGGCCTAGAGAAGAGCGGTTCTTTCTAAATAAGATTTTATTCATGGTTGGCAGCCATAGATGATCTAGGAAATAGTCATAGGGCAATAATCATTTGTTCTGCCTGCAAAGTGCTTTTCCATGAAAGGAGCTTGAAGAACATTTGGAAATGGTGACCTCATCAATTCCAGCCACATTTGTTCGAGAGAGCAGCCATAGGTGTGTGATAATGTCATAGACAGACAAAGGAAAGTTAAATGATTTGTTAAAGGTTTACCTACAGATCCCGAGGAACAGTTTGATGATCATTTTCTTGTATTTTCATCACTGATGGTGCTTAATATGTTTCTCTCCCAGAGTATGGAAACATCTTAAGTTTTTGGATAAGTGTTTTTAAAAATATATATAATTTATCTTACTTTCTCAGATTCTGAAAGTAGTGCATGATTGTTGTAGAAAATTTGAAAAATATAAGAAAGTAGGAAGATGGAAAAAGTTAATGTAACCCCACACTCTCAAAAATAATATCCTTTCTTTCTTGAAATATCTGGAATGGCTTCCAATTTCTTCATCAGGCTCTAACTGGTAGATTGGGTCATGTGGTTCAAAATCTACTGTGGGACTTCTTGGTGCTAGGTGACTGGCCTCCATATTGTAGGTCACAGATACCAATTCAGGAGGTCAGTATTAGGTCAAGAAACTGAAAGAAGACGTGGCTACAGAGGATTGTACAGACATACAAATAGCTTGTTTCTCCTTTGCCTAAAATGGAGCAAAATTACACAGATGAAAATAACCCCACCCAAGACACCTTTCGTCCTGTGAACTCCTCAGGTCCTGGGGTAAGCTTTAAAGGATTTCTCATTCAATCTGTTACCTAATAATGGCCTTCTACCTTTTTTTCTCTCCATGTTCTCTTGTCTTTTTCTTTCTCCCCCCGCCCTTCTTTTCATCTTACAGAAACATTGGTTCCTGCCACGGGGACAATGGGACATCTACAGTGTACAGCAGTGTTCCATGCTTGCTGAAGTTTACAGCCAGACCAAAGTGCTTCTGATGCGCACTCCAAGTAAAGCTGGCTAGTGATGACCATGAACAGGTGCAGGACTTGAAGCTTTCAAACCTGTACTTCTTTTATCAGCACTCCAGATTTTATAAATTACTAGAGGCCAGTGCACAAAATTTGTGCATGGGGCAGGGGGTGTCCCTCAGCCCAACCACACCCTCTCTAATCTGGAACCCCTAGAGGGATGTCCAACTGCCCATTTAGGCCTTATCCCACCTTACATTCATCTCACAATCCAGGACTGTTGGCTCCCAACCGCTTGCCTGCCTGCCTGCCTGATTGCCCTTAACCACTCCCATGCCAGCCTGATTGATGCCTAACTGCTCCCCTGCCAGCTTGATTGCCCCCAGCTGCACCCCCTGCTGACCTGGTTGCCCCTAATTGTCTTCCCTTTCAGGCCTGGTCACCCCTAACTGCCTTCCCCTGCAGGCCTGGTCAACCCCAACTGCCCACCTCCACCAACCATCTTGTGGTTGCCCTCTTGTGTCCACATGGGGGCAGCCATCTTTGACCACATGGAGGCAGCCATCTTGTGTGTTAGAGTGACAGTTAATTTGCATATCATTCTTTTATTAGATAGGATGAAGTCCATCAACCCCATTCCTACCCAGATCTGGTAAACCTGGGTGTAGTAAGGTTTCATGGGGACCCAAACATTTAAATAAGGCTTTGAAGCATCTAGGCTCAGGGTCAATGGTTCAGGGTGCTTGCAACCGCTATGACTGACTCACGAAGGTACTGCATAAGTAATGACTTCACCTGTAAGGATAAAAACTCTAGTGGAAACAGTAGTAACTTTTGAAATCGGGGGAAAAAATCAATAGGCATGATTTTAAAGACTGCAATTCTAATATGAACAAGGATGAGAACTGTTATGAATCAGAAGGAAATATTTTCCAGCTTTAACAAAGAGTTCTTCAGAATGACCATGTGCTGTGTCAGGCACTGAGGGCAATACAGTGGTTAAAAGCTGCCCTGCCCTTAAGAAGCTGGACAAGATGAGAAGTGAATTGACTGTATGGCCAACAATGGCTTAAACATAAAAGGGCTTACTCTTTTCCAGAAAAGAAGTCTCGAGGAGGTAACCCAGGAATGGAGTAGAGATTTCACAAAATCCCTTGCCACTGGGCTCCTTCTATCTTTCTTCTCCATTATCCTTAGCCAGTGGCTCCTGTCCTGAAGTTCCCCTCATCAGTCAAGGTGGCTTTCTTTCGCTCCAGTCATCCCTCTTCACCTCAGGCAGCAGGAAGATAGGAGGAGGAAAGGACAAGAGATCCAACCTTCCACCTGATTTGTCCTTGAACAGTCCTTCTGTAAGTTCTGGAGATATATTTTCTTATATCTCCTTGATCAGCACGCAGGCCCATGACTGTACTTGACCAGGGAGGCTGGAGAAGGTAATTTCTATGAGTAATTGGGGCCCTGTTTACTAAAAAGTGGGAGAGGAGGGATATTGGTGGCCTCTTCTGCTGAAAGAAGTTAAAATCCACCTGGAGAAATAGGAAAATGTAGGCTTGAAAAGGCAATTCATGGTCTATCGGGAAGGACCATGTGATGGGTTGCTGCAGTTGGGAGGAGAAAGGGAAGGTGTCAGGCAGGCTGGGAAGCTTTTTGGAAGGACTAGCATTTGAATTGCCTTTTAAGGATGAGAAGGACTCAATAGGCACCAAAGGCTGAGGAGGGCATCCCAGCAGGAGGCGCTGGCCGGAGTGGAAGCCCAGAGGCTGGATGATGCCAATCAGCCTTGGGCAGGAGCAGCAGTGACCAGATGTTTACGCTGGGATGTAATGGAGGGTTCGGCTGGAACAGAAGGAATACTGACTGACTTAAAAATTATCCAACGAGCCCTAGCAGGTTGGGCACAGTGGATAGAACGTCGGCCTGCGGACTGAAGAGTCATGGGTTCAATTCTGGTCAAGGGTACATGCCTGGGTTGTGAGCTCAATCGCCAGTAGGGGGCATGCAGGAGGCAGCCAATTAATGATTCTCCCTCATCATTGATGTTTCTATCTTTCTCTCCCTCTCCCTTCCTCTCTGAAATCAATAAAATACATATTTTAAAAAATAATAATAAAAATTAAAGTTACCTAAGGCAAAAAGGTGGCTAGGATAAAAGGTGAATACTGAATTTGCTTCCTGCTGCTGGAATTGACACTCCTTATTCCATACATAACTCACGCCAGCAGGAATGATTGAATTATTTACTTCCATGTCTTCCCCTAATTGTGGCTGTCTAAAATAGCACAAAAAGTGTAATAAGTGAATATATGACAACAGAAATTAAAATAAATACACGGAATACCTAAGACCAAGGCCAAGGTTGCTATTCACTAAATCAGGGAGGAAAAGCCCACAGCTAGAGAGTCCTGGGCCTCTTTCCTAAATATTAATTGTTTATTTCATTATTCTTCCCTGCTCTAAACAGAGGTCAAACAGCCCCTTCCTAATATGCTCCCACAAAGGATTATAAACTAGAGAGGAGGTTGGTTTAAACAAAGCAATCAGAAAGTAAGCAATCTTCTCTTTCTCTCTGGCTTGAAGCTTGTTTTGTCTGTTAGGGAAATTTTTTCTTTCCATGCACAGACCTCAAGGTCAAACAGAGGTCACTCTTCTGCTCTTTGAGGTATGGGTGCTTTCACGTTATTTGCCCATTTTTATTGCTGAGAATAACCAGCCATTTACCCACATAACTGGGGCCTCCCCAACACAGAGACTTGAGCATGGACACCGGCAGGGGTGTTAATCCCATTCCACACACAGCAAACAAGTTCAAATCTCATTCAATATCGGACTTTGCAGCAAGAATACAAACATTTCCAACTTAACAAAGGAAGATAGAAAGGTGACAAGGAAGTATCCTCATCATTTAGTGGAATAAATCGTACCAACATGATACTAAAACTGTCAAGTTGGTGGGAATAAAAAGAGGATAAAATGCCATTAATAATATAACAGCAATGCTTCGTTTTTCACACGAGGAAAATTCCATTACAACAAACAGCCCAGGGCTCTCCCATTGCTTTTGCTCTAGATCCGTGGAATATTGTTCTGAAGAATACATCTCTGGCAATGATAGTTTGGATTTGAAGATGAGGCCTAGATGATTTTTCAGAGTGAACCAGCAGGCAATGGTTGCATACGGGGCCATGTGTGCACCTTTGCGGCACCTTTTAAAAGGGAGACCCTTCACATGGCCACACTGCTGAGTAAGTGGAATACAGGCCAGAATGAAGATCCTTGCCCCCTCAGCCAGGGCACAACCGCACAATAGAGAGTCAGAAACATCAATGAGAGAAGAACTTCAGCTGCTTCCTGCACACCTCCTACCGGTATGCGCTCGCAACCAAGGTACATGCCCTTGACCCGAATCAAACCTGGGACCTTTCAGTCCGCAGGCCGACGCTCTATCCACTGAGCCAAAGCAGGGAGGGCTCACGCTTGTTCTTGTGAGGCCTGTTTATAAGCTGACGCTGAAGGACAGGCCTCATTACATGCAGCCTTTTAGTGAAATCCTCTATGATGGAATTTCCCATTTAAGGATCTGAACAAATGCTTTCCCCCAGTTTTGGAAGCACTTTGGATTCATCCTACAAGGGTCTTGTGGGTCTCCCCCCGCCCCCCACCAAAAGCAATGCCATGCTCGTGGTGCATCTGGCAAAATATGGGCCACTGTCGGTCAGAGAATACTTGTACAGGAATACTTGCCTATACAACCAGAATTCTCAATGGACATGTGACCCTCCAGGGTACTGCCTTGGCTTGGCTTCTCCTAAGGGCAGATATTTAGATAAGAATTCAGATATAAATGGTTTGTTTTGGAGGTGGTCCCAGGAAACAGTTAGGGCTTGAGGAATTGAGACAAGGAAAGGGGAAATGTCTAAAAAGGATTCATCAATGGACAGGCTACTCCTGTGGGCAGCTGTGGCCAATCCCAGGGGAGATCCTCTGAAAGACTATAAACCACATCTTCGAACTGTCCCACTGAAGGCAAGGACACTGAAGTATTTGTTCACAAACTACCACCCTGATTGATTAAGGATCGTTTCTGGGAGTGTGGATTGATGTGGTACCAGGACCGGAGAAGGCTCAGAGCCAGAAGAAGCAGGTGCTTAGGACACGAAGTGGTTGGTGAGCCCAGGAACTTCCACCAAAGCTGCAAGTGGCCTCCCGATGGGCAGAGCCTCCGGGGCACCGACAACACCTCCCCCAGAGGCCCTTACTCACAGCAGATCCCAAGGTGGTCGCTGGCAGTTGCTGCCCACCTTAGGTATGTTGAGGCAGAGAAAGTTTGAGAGTCATTTGTACACTGAGAGGCCACTTTAAACCTCATTCATGACTTTATTTCCCTTAATTCTCTACACCAAACATGTCAAACTCAAAAGCCAAGGTTTATGTTTATGTGCCCACAAAAAAACAAAAGCTTCAATTTTCATAGAAATGTAATTTTATTTTGATGAGACATGCTGAATACAAAGGGCTAAACAAATGAGTAATCTACCTAATAAAAGAGTAATATGTGAATTGACCATACCTTCGCTACACCCACACACCACACCCAAAAATCGATCAGAGTGGGTATGCAAATTAACCCAACCAAGATGGTGGTTAATTTGCATATCAACACACAGAAAGCCATGTAGAAGGAAGCCAAGCACTGCAGCTGTGGAGAAGTAAGCAAGCGAGGTGGTGGGGAAGAAGGGAGGAAGCAAGGCAGAGGAGACGGGAGGAAGGGAGGCAGCAGAGAAGGAAGTGAGGCAGCAGAGATGGGAGAGAGTGAGGTAGTGGAGAAGGGAGCAAGGCAGCAGAGAAGGGAGGGAGCTTTGCTCAGGCTGCAGGAAGCTCTATTCTTACAGGAATCTTCCTGCAACGGGTCTCTAGTCTACCTAATAAAGAGTAACATGCTAATTGATCATACCTTTGTGATACCCACCAGCCAATCAGGAGTGGGTTAATTTGTATACACTGGTGTCGAGTGGCTGGGGGCAGGATGGGATACTTGTGTCATCACCATGGCAATGACGCAGGCGTTCTGCACCATCCCAGCTGCTCCGGGCCTCTGGGCAGCGTGGGAAGGCAGAGAGGCAGCTCCAGGCCACAGTGGAAAGGCAGCTCTGGCCAGAGCGAAGGTGCTGCCAGCAGCCAGGATAGGAAGGCCCATTCTTGCACACATTTTACTTCATCAGGCCTCTAGTTGTTAACATAAAATAATAGAAAATTTTAATAAAAATTAATATTTTTTCTTGAACATTAACTTACCAGACACTGAATAACTACACAAATTAATAAGCATAATGCAAATAAACTTATTTTTCTTGTCCTCTGAAAGTGAAATATTTTCTGTTGCGCACCCAAACAAGTCAGTCCAAGACTAATGATGGGGCCATCAGCTGCTAAAACATTTGCTGCTAGTATTAGTGGAGAGAAATGGTGCGCCTGTGCATAAGGTGCATAAGGGAAATGAATGCAACACAATTATAGTAATCAGTCATTAGTGAACATTGTGGTTCATTATTAATAATTATATATAACAAGATATTATAAAAATTAAGTTATAAAATTTGTATTAAAATGTTTCTTACAGCTCTAGCTGGTTTAGCTCAGTGGATAGAGTGTGGGCCTGTGGACTGAAGGGTCCCAGATTCAATTCTGGTCAGGGGCACATGCCAGGGTTGCCGGCTCCTGCAGGAGGCAGCCAATCAATGATTCTCTCTTATCTTTGATGTTTCTATCTCTCGCTCCCTCTCCCTTCCTCTCTGAAATAAAAAATATATACAATTTTTTAAATACACATTTCTTACATACTGTTTTTTTTGGCTAGGCCACAAAAATATTCATGGTGGGCCATGTGCCATCTGTGGGCCATGAGTTTGACATGCTTGCTCTACACCAGTGCCTTCTGATCTTCGCATGTATTTGAACACATAGAGAGGATCTTATTTGTACAGCATATTGATTTCCTTGAGAGTGATTTTAGGGAACAGAAATTCAGAGTCTGCTCCTAGATGGAGATGCCAAGAGTAAAGAAGTTCGGGCCCCTTGAGGGCAAAGGGACTTTCCACCCCTGTCCCTGCTCCCAGTGTTGGTCTGGTCTTTCGGTGCCTGCCTCCTCCTATTCATCAAGACCTGCTTGCATTCCTTTAACCAGCAGGTATAACTAACCTGTGCTCAGGGGCCTTTGAGAATCAAATGAGAACCACAGATTTGCTTCCTGGAGCAATGTGCAAATGCACACACTGGGATACATAACTTGCATATAGTTTCAGGGGATTCACATAACCCCCGAATCTCATCCTGCACAGTCTAATAACTGAGAAATGGAATTACCTGGGTGTGTTCATTGCACTCCATTGCTACAGGCCAAATGCTCTGTTGGGCTTGCCTGGCTTCCTGACCCTGCCTTGGACACGGTACAGTGAAGTGATAAAGAGCCGGACATGTGAGCTGTGCTGCACATTGGCTGTGTGCCTTTGGGAAGGTCTCTTAACTCCTCTACGCATGGTGTCCTCAGACATCAGTGAGGATCATAATAGCACCTGCCTTAGAGGATTTTGTGAGGGCAGAGAGGTAGTGAATGTAAAACCCTTAGGGACAGTGTCTAGCCCGTGGCATGCGCCATGTTAGTGTACGCTATTATTGTTATTTAATGGAGGCCATTGCTTTGGAAGGCAGTGTGACTCATTGAAAAGAGTCCAGGTTTGATATCAGTCAGCAATGAAAGTAAACTTTTCCTCTCTTAATTACCAACTGTGTCATCTTGGGGTAAAAGAGGAGGTGTTTTTTTTCTTCTTTTCCTTCACTCTTATATCCTAAATTTTCTTTGTTCAAGTTTTTTCCTTAATTTTTTAATGTATTGATTTGAGAAAGAGGGAAACATCAATTTGTTGTTCCATCTATTTATAATCAGAACTCTCCAAACTCCCTAAGCACTCATTGGTTGATTCTTATGTGTGTCCTGACTGGGGATTGGACCTGCAACCTTGGTGTGTAGGGACGAAGCTCTAACCAACTGAGCTACTTGGCCAGGGCATCTTATCCTAAATTTTATTATCAAGAAACTTTAGTTCACCCTGGCCAGTGTGGCTCCATTTGTTGAAGCATTGTCCCATACATAACCTGAAAGGTTGTGGGTTCGAATTCAGCCAGGGCACATGCCTAGATTGTGGGTTCAATCCCTGGTCAGACTATACATCCATGTTTCTCTCTTTCTCTCTCTCTCTCTCTCTCTCTCTCTCTCTCTCTCTCTCTCTCTCTCTCTTTCTCTCCACCCCCTCCCCCTCTCCCTCTCCCTTGCCCTCTCTAAAATCAATAAGCATGTCCTCAGGTGAAGGTTGAAAAAAGAAAGGAACTATTATTAGTTCACTGGTTCTCAATAAGTATTTTGTAATGTCCTTTTTTTCTGTACTAGAATGAAATTCATAGGTAATACGGTCATTCCTACACAGAAAATTAAAAAATAATGATAATACCCAAATGTAAAGGAGAAATAAGACAAGATCCATTTGTCATAAAACTACATAAAATGCAGACCTACTGTCAGAGAAAACAGTGGATTTGCCGATGCCTCGCCTAGCTGTAGTCCTCCGACGGTGAGAACTTCAGCTACAGACTGCGTGAGGCTTGTGTTGATGACTTAAATACCAAGGTCAGTATTGGAGAGTGTAAGGTTTTTTATTTTTTTAAATGTATTTTATTGATTTTTTCCAGAGAGGAAAGGAGAGAGATAGAGAGTCAGAAACATCGATGAGAGAGAAACATCGATCAGCTGCCTCCTGCACATCCCCCACTGGGGATGTGCCCACATCCAAGGTACATGCCCTTGACCGAACCTGGGACCTTTCAGTCTGCAGGCCGATGCTCCATCCACTGAGCCAAACCGGTTTCGGCTGGAGAGTGTAAGTTTTTTTTTAAATGTTGGTAAAGTTCTGACCAAAATGAAGTTAGAATCTTCTCTCTGTGAAACAGAGTTCACACCCTGGGATAAGGAGTGTGAGCCCATGACAAAGCCCTTTGCGATTACATGGGAAACAGGTGTTCGGCGTGGGCCTTAGGAGCAGCCTTTCCCCTCAGTAAACGCCCAGCAGGACTCCTGACAGTAGTGCGGCACAGCCACCGGCATTCTTTGTTGAGTAAGACTGTCCCATGCACGGAAGGAAGTGCAGTTCCCCGGTCCCAACCCACTCATGCCAGTAATGCCAATCCCCTACTCATTGTGAGCATCGAAACTCCCTCCGGATTTCCAAAGCACACACGAGGGGGGACGCACATCTCTCAGGGACAACCCCTGGGTTAGCTGGTCTTAAGTCAAAAAAGCCTGAAAGACTCGAGACCAGAATCACGGACATAGAGAGGGAATGGACTGACAACTCTTGGGGAGAAAGGGGGTGTGGGAAGTGCAGCAAGAGACTGGACAAAAATCATGCAACTGTGGGAGAGGACAGTGGAGGGGGGTGAGGGCGGAGGGTGGGATGGGTACCAGGTGGAGGGGAACTATAGGGGGGAAAAAAGAGGGAACAATGTAATTAATAAACTGAACAATAAAGATTTAAAAAGAACCTGTAATACAGTTATGAACATTAAAAAAAGATATTTTAGTATTTTAGCAAGTATTTTAACTTGCATATCAGTGCAATTGCTTTAAAAAGCAATACTCATTCAAAAGCAATAGAGTTCAACATGACCTTTATGTACTTATTCAGTGTATGTTTTTCCAAAAACTATGCTCAGTCCTCTTTTACACTGTCCTGATTTGTAATGATATTGCCGAATTCTGTTCAACTTGGAAAGCCTACTCACAAGCCCTCATTTTCGAGGCATGCTGTTTTTGCTCTTAGAAATACCCAAGATACAATCCAACATTAATCAGTAGACAAAGAACCTGGAAAATCACAACTAATAAAGGAAAAGACAATCAACAGACACCAACTCCAAGAAGACATAAATGTAATTACGTAACAAAGACTTCCAAACAGCCATTATAACCATGCTCAAAGAAGAACAGATGAACACCTTAGAAACAAATGGAAATATAGAAAGTCTCAGTGAAAACAGAAGATACAAAGGATTGAATGGAAAAATATTTTAAAAGAAAAATACAATAACCAAAATAAAAAAATTCTTCAGATAAGCTTAGTAGCAGAATAGAGATGACAAAAAAGAATCTATGAACTTAAAGATTGATAAATAGAAATGATTCAGTCTTAACAATAGAAAGAAAGAAGATTTTAAAAATGAACACACACACAAAGTAAATTTTTAAAAAATGAACACAGCCTCAGGGACCCATGAAACCACACCTAAACTTCTAACCTGCGGATCATCAAATATTTAGATAATTCAAAAGAAATAAGGAAAGAGAAAAGAGAGGGCAGGAAACCTCAGACAAGAAATAGTGGAAAAGTAAATATAAGTCCAAATATACAAAAAAATGACATGGAATGCACATAGTTTTTTCTTAAAAAAAAAAAATCCAACCCTGGCCAGGTGGCTCCGTGGTTGGAGTGTCATTCTATGCACCAAAAAGTTGCAGGTTTGACACCTGGTCAGTAGAAATGGCTACTTTAATAAGACAAAGTAGAGGGAGAAACCAAGATGCCGGCATAGGTAAACACCCATACTAACACCCCGTACAACAATTTCTTTAAAATATATTTTATTGATTTTTTACAGTGCAGAAGGGAGAGGGATAGAAAGTCAAAACCATCGATGAGAGAGAAACATCGATCAGCTGCCTCTTGCACGCCCCCTACTGGGGATGTGCCTGCAGCCAGGGTACATGTCCTTGACCGGAATCAAACCCGGGACCCTTCAGTCCTCAGTCCGACGCTCTATCCACTGAGCCGAACCAGTCTCGGCCTGTACAACAATTTCAAAACTACAACTTAAAAAACAAAACAGATATCATTCAGAACCACCAGAGGGCTGGCTGAGTGAAAATTTCACAAAGAGCCGAGACCGGTTTGGCGCGGTGGATAGAGCGTTGGACTGCGGACTGAGGGGTCCGGGGTTCAATTCCGGCAAGGGCATGTACCTTGGCTGCGGGCACATCCCCGGTGGGGGGCATGCAAGAGGCAGCTGATCGATGTCTCTCTCTCATCGATGTTTCTGACTTTCTATCCCTCTCCCTTCCACTCTGTAAAAAATCAATAAAATATATTATTTTTTTAATTTTTTTTATTGTTCAGTTTATTAATTACATTGTTTCCTTTTTTATCCCCCTATATCTTCCCTCCACCCTGAACCTATCCCACCCTCTGCCCTCACCTCCCCCTCCCCAATGTCCTCTCCCATTGTTGCAAGATTCTTGTCCAATCTCTTGCTATACTTCCAACAACACCCTTCTCCCCAAGAATTGTCAGTCCATTCCCTCTCTATGCCCATGTTCCTGTTATAGTCACCAGTTTATCTTGTTCATCAGCCTATCAGTTCACTTGATTTTTATGTTCATTTGTTGATAGATGTGTATTTGTTGTTCATAATTTATATTTTTACCTTTTTCTTCTTCCTCTTCTTAAAGAATGTCTTTCAGCATTTCATATAATACTGGTTTGGTGGTGATGAACTCCTTTAGCTTTTTCTTATCTGCGAAGCACTTTATCTGATCCTCAATTCTGAATGATAGCTTTGCTGGATAGAGTAATCTTGGTTGTAGATTCTTGCTCTTCATTATTTTGAATATTTCTTGCCACTCGCGTCTGGCCTGCATCTTTTCTGTTGAGAAATCCTCTGACAATCGTATGGGTGCTCCCTTGTAGGTAACCAACTGTTTTTCTCTTGCTGCTTTTAATATTCTCTCTTTATCTTTTGCTCTTGGCATTTTAATTATGATATGTCTTGGTGTGGTCCTCTTTAGATTCCTATATTTTGGGGTTCTGTGTACTTCTTGGGCTTTTAAGTCAGTTTCTTTCACCAGGTGGCAGAAGTTTTCAGTCACTATTTCTTCAAGTAGGTTTTCATTAACTTGCTCTCTCTCTTTTTCTGGCACCCCAATAATTCGGATGTTGGCTTGCTTGAGGTTGTCCCAGAGGCCCCTTATGCTATCTTCAATTATCTGAATTCTTTTTGTTTCTTGCTTTTCCAGCTGAGTGGATTTTGGTTCTTTGTATTTCAAATCTTTGACTTGGTTCTTGTGGCCCTCTGGACTGCTTTTAGGACTTTGTGTAATATTTTTTATTTCAGTCTGTGTATGCTTGATTTCTAGTTGGTCCTTTTTTTTTATCTGTGAGGGTCTGGTTCGTATCCTCAGAGGTCTTGTTCATTTCCCTGAGGGTCTCATTCATTTCCTTGTAAGTATCATTCATCTCCTTGTAATTCTCATTCATTTGCTGGTTGGTCTTGTTTATTTCCTGGTAATTCTCATTAAGTTGATCGGCCTTTTGTAGGAGCCTCTTGAAAAGCCTTATAACCGTGGTTTTGAACTCTATGTCTTGTCGTCTTTTCTCCTCCATTTCTTTCACACCTGATTTCTTTCCATGTCTCTGCATGGTGGCTGCTTTATGTGGTGGCTATCCTCAAAGGGACAGTGGCTCAGTCTCCCCAGTTACCTGAGGTGGGTACTCTTACTGCAATCCTTTATGGGTTGTATTCAGTGTTTTTGAATTTAAACCCAGCTTTTTGTTGTTAGCCCTAGGAGGGTTTGACCTCCAGGCCAATTGTCTGTGAAGCTCAGCTGTGCTCAGGTTGGATGGGCGGAGTCTCCGGGCCAAGCAGACAGCGTTAGCTCCGCCCTATGCAGCCCCAGGGGCTCTGTGCCGGGGGCAATGGCTGCCAGCACCTCTGAGAGAGAGCCGCTGTGGAGCTCCACTGGCTGCCGGGGAATTCAGACTGTCCCCAAATGACTTTGCATGCGCAATGTCTCACCCAGGGTCGTAAAACAAAGCAGACTGACGGTTTTCCGAATGAGAGACAAGTCGCAGAGAGCTCCCTGCGCCGTCACGCAGCCGAGCTGTTCGCACAAGCTGCCATCTCCACAAGCCGGCAGACCCGGCAGCACCCGAGCTTCGGCGTGCCCTCCCACTGTCCAGTTTTCACCCCATGTGTTAATGGGTTCCCTGGACTTCGCCCAGAGCTTGAGAATCAGTCAGTGGGACATCTTTGTCTCCCCGTTCGAGAAAACTGGCTGGTCTTCAGCCACCCGCCCTCTCCGCGGCCCGCACTCCAAACCTCTCTCTGCGCGCGAATCTTTCAAAGCTGTTCGCTGCCGCACCTCCGAGTCACAGTGTCTTATCTTCACTTTTATTTGTGGAATTTTCACTCGGCGAGCGTTCTGGTGATTCTGGAAGGTGTTTGTTCTTTCGTTAAGTTATAGTATTAAAATTGCTGATTATGACGGCAAGATAGGTGTTTTACCTTTGCCGCCATCTTAGTTCTCAATAAAATATATTTAAAAAAAAAAAAAAAGAAAATTCCACAAAGAGAAGGAAAGATAAAAGGACACTGAGACTCAGGGGAGCTGCCGAGGGCAGAGTTGTGGATATGCCCAGAGTCAGAGGTGCAGAGCCGTGTGCGTGAGTGGATAGGGCTGGTGGCTGCACACCTCGCTGGTTTTCTTGAACTGGGAGGGAGACAAAGGCATCCCACTGCATAGAGCCCCAGTTCTGGGCAAATCTCAGGGAACCCAGACTAATATGGGGTGAAACTGGACAGTAAGGAGGAAGCACACTGAAACTTGGGCACTGCAAAGGCGTGCGAGCTCTCGGAGAGGGCTCATGGCTGGCTCTATTGTTCAGGAGGGAAAAAAAACAGCTGGACTGCTTTGTTTTCCCATTCCAGGTGAGTCTTTGGGTGTCCAGACTCATTTGGGAAGAAACTAAACTGTCCGGCAGCAGGCAGAGCTCCAGGCAGCTTTCTCTCAGAGGTGTATGCAACCATTGTCATGGCACACAGAGACCCAGGAGCTGTTAAGGGCAAGGCTGACAGGAAACCAAGCTGCCTGCTTAGCCCAGAGACCCCGCCCCCTCCAAGCTGAGCACAGAGGTGCTCACAGTGTAAACACAGCTGATTCTCACAGCCAGCTGGCCTGGAGGTCATCCCCTCCCAGTGATACCAACAACAATCTAGGCTTAACTACAACAAGACACTGCTGCCCATAAAGGGGTGCACCAAGAGTATCCACCTCAGGTAACTGCCACACAAACCTACTTGACCAACTCAGGAAAGCAGCCAAAATACAAAGACAAAATAACAAATCACATGTGAAAGAAATGGAGGGAAAAAAAAAAAGACTGGACATAGAGTTCAAAACTACGTTTATAAGGTTTTTCAAGAGAAAAGGTTTTAAGGTTTTTCCTAGAAAAGGCTGATAAATTTAATGAGACCCTTGAGGATTTGAGAAAGACCCTTGAGGATTTGAGCGAGACTCTGGAGGATATGAAAAAGGACCAACTAGAAATTAAGCATACACTGACTGAAATAAAAAATATTATACAGAGACCCAAAAGCAGACCAGAAGACCACAAGAATCAAGTCAAAGATTTGAAATACAAAGAAGCAAAAATCACTCAGCTGGAAAAGCAAGAAGCAAAAATAATCCAAAAAATTGAAAATAGTGTAAAGAGCCTCTGGGACAACCTCAGGCATACCAACATCCGAATTATGGGGGTGCCAGAAAAAGAGAGAGAGCAAGGTACTGAAAACTTATTTGAAGAAATAGTGTCCGAAAACTTCCCCCACCTGGTGAAAGATATAGACTTAAAAGTCCAGGAAGCGCACTGAACCCCAAACAAAAGGAATCCAAAGAGGACCATACCAAGGCACATCATAATTAAAATGCCAAGAGCAAAAGATAAGGAGAGAATATTAAAAGCAGTAAGAGAAAAACAGTTAGTTACCTACAAGGGAAAACCCATACGATTGTCAGCAGATTTCTCAACAGAAACTATGCAGGCCAGATGGGAATGGCAAGAAATATTCAAAGTGATGAATAACAAGAACCTACAACCAATATTACTCTACCCAGTAAAGCTATTATTCAGATTTGAAGGTCAGATAAAGTGCTTCACAGATAAGAAAAAGCTAAAGGAGTTCATCAACACCAAACCAGTATTATATAAAATGCTGAAAGATATTCTTTAAGAAGAGGAGGAAGAAGAAAAAGGTAAAGATAAAAATTATGAATAACAAATATACATCTATCAACAAGTGAATCTAAAAACCAAATGAATTAAAAATCTGATGAACAAAATAAACATGAAAATAATAGAATCAGGGGCATAGAAAGGGAGTGGACTGACAATTCTCAGGGGAAATAGGGGTGGTGGGAGTGGGATGAGACTAGACAAAAAGCATACACATATGGATGAGGACAGTGGAAGGGAGGTAAGGGCAGAGGGTGGGATGGGTACCGGGGGGAGGGGAGCTATGGGAAGGAAAAAAGAGCAACATTTTAATAATCTAAACAATAAAGATTAAATTTAAAAAATAAGACAAAGTAGACTTCAAAGCAAGAAAAGTTCATAAGCACAAAGGGGGACCTTACATGATGATAAGTGGGTTAATGACAAGTGGGTTAACTCATCAAGAAGATATAATAATCCTAATGTATATGCATCAAACTACTGAGCTCCAAGACATGTGAAGCAAAAGCAAAGACAAATTCACAACTGTAGTTGGAGATTTTACTATTCTTCTCTCATTAATAAACTAGGAGTCCAGTGCATAAATTTGTACACCTTGAAAGAAACTGCGGACTGCAAGGCTGTGGGGGGCACAGGGACAGGTCTTGGCCCATCCTCTACACCCCTGCTTGGACCCTCCCACCGTGGCCCCCGACCCTCTCTCTGTTGGCAACCCTGCTCCCACCATGGCCACTCCCACGCACTGACAGTGCCACCCCACTCCCACTCACTGATGGTGCTACCCCACTTGCACCTGCTCATGGCACGGAGCAATTGGGACCAGCGCCAGCAGTGGGTGCGAGCAGGTCACCCCTCAGGAATGGGGGGGAATATGGAGAAGCCCTCAGGGCAATCAGGGCTGGCAGCTGTCACTCGCACCCACTGATGGCACAGAGCCATCGGGGCCAGCCCTGGGTGCCAGCAGCAGGTGTAAGCACCAGGTGAGACCATGAAGTATTGGAGCAAAGAATTTTCAGTAACCACCAGAGGCTTGCCCCAATGACAGTAACTGGTGCCCCAACTTGGTCTGATGACCCCACTCACCTGCTCCACCATTGTGCCATGGCCGATGCCTGCCATGTTCTACATGCACCCCTGGTGGTCAGCACACGTCATTGTGACTGGTTGTTCAGTTGTTCGGTTGGTTGTTCTGCTGTTTAGTCTATTTGCATACTAGGGTTTTATATACATAGATGGGACAGCTAGACAGAAAATTAGCAGGGATATAGAAGACCTGAACAACACCATCAGACAACTGGATCAACAGACATTTGTAAATGACCCACACAATAACAACAGAATACACATTTTTTTCAAATACACATGGAACCTTCATCAGGACAGTCCACATCCTGAGACATAAAACAAATTAGAAGGAATTGAAACAATCAAAATTATGTTCTCTGACCAAAATGGAATTGAACAAGAAATCAATAACAGAAAGATAATTGGTAAATCTCATACCCTTGCAAATTAAACACACATCTAAATAATCTAGGGGTCAACAAAAATCATGCACCTATGGGAGAGGACAGTGGGTGGGAGATGAGGGCGGAGGGTGGGATAGGTACTGGGTGGAGGGGAGCTGTAGGGGGGAAAAAGGGGAACAATATAATTAATAAACTGAACATTAAGATTAAAATACTTTTAAAAAATAAATAAATAATCTAGGGGTCAGAGAGAAAGTGTCAAAGGATAATAAAAACATTTTTGGCTGAACAAAATGAAAGCACAACTCATATGTCACCTACATTTTAATACAATACAGCACATAAAAATTTGTGGGATGAGGTAACAGTAGAGCTTAAAGGGAAATTTATAACATCAAAATGGTTATACTTGAAAGAAAGTTCTCGAATCAACAAACAAAGCTTCCTTAAGAAACTAAGCAGAGCAGAATAGCCCAGTGTAAGCAGAAGGAAGGAAAAAATAAAAAACAGAATGTAATGACATTGCAAAAACAGAAAAAAATAGAGGAAAATCTATGAAATCAATAGGTGGTTCTGTGAATTGATTATTAATGAAATTAATAAACCATAGCCATCCTGACAGATTTTTTAAAAGACACAAATTACCAGTATCAGTAATGGAGGAGGAGTGTCACTATAAACCCCACAGATATTAAAAATAAATACTATTTAACAACTCTACACACATAAATTCAGTAATTCAGATGAAATGAATCAATTCCTTAAAAGTTACAGACTCCTACAACTCATCTAGTAAGAAATAGGTAACATATATATTAAAGAAATTAAATCCACAAATAAAATCCTTTAAAAAAAAAAAAAAAGCCCAAATAATTCTGGGCCCAGAGGTTTTCACTGACAAATTCAATTAACCTTTTAAAGAACAAATAGCACTAATTCTACACAATATCTTCCAGGAAATAGAGAAAAGAGAACATGCACAATTATTTTACGAGCCTACTAGAGGCCCGGCATACAAAATTGTACACAGGTAGGGTCCCTAGGCCTGGCCTGCGATCTGGGCCATCTCCCCCCACTGCCTACAGCTGGCTCGGTCCCCCCACCGCCAGCCACCCCCTGTTTCCGGTTTCCGGTTCCCGGTTTCCGGTTCACCATCAGGTAATTGGAGCCTGTGGTGAGGTGAGGGAGGAACTAAGAGGTCAGCCGTTCTGCCTTCTCGCTGGCCCCTCCCTCCTCACCCCAGTTCCCCATTCACCATCAGGCGATCAGAGCCTGCTGGCTGGGGAAAGGGACAGAGAGGTGGTCAGTGTGCCTCATGGTGACCGATCTAGCCGGTGTTCTGGTCGTTCTGCTGGTTAGGGTCAATTTGCATATTACGCTTTAACTATATAGGATAGAGGCCCAGTGCGTGAGTGGGGCCAGCCGGCCTGCCCTGATGGGGGCCCCAGATTGGGGTGGGGATCCTCGCTGGGGGGCAGGGCTGGCAGTGGTGAGAGGCCAGCCAAGCCACCAATTGGGGTGGGGGTCCCTGCTGGGGGGTGGGGCAGGCCAGAGCAAGGGTCCAGAAGGCGGAGTTGCCAGCTAGCCTGCTCCTAATCAGGGTAGGGGTCCCCACTGGGGGGCCGGGGCTGGCTGGGGCTAGGGACCGCGGTCATTCTGGTCTCTGGTCATTCTGGTCATTCCGCTGTTTCAGTTGCTGGGCTTTTATTATGTAGAATGAATACCAAGCTAGGCCACGACAGTACGAGAAAGAAAACTATAGACCAATATGCCTCATAACTAGTATATGAAAATGCTCATCAAAATATTAGGAAATTGAACCCAGCAATATGTAAAAAGAATAATACTCTTTGACCAAATAGGGTGCAAGGCTGGTTCCAAATTAAAAAACCAATCAATGTAATTTACCATATTAAAATATTAGAGAGGGAAAAATGACAGGAGTATATCAAACAATGAAGAAAGAGTATATGAAAACCTCCAGCATCCATTCATGATAAAAAATTAAAACTTTCAGCAATCCAGGAACAGATGGAATTTCCTTAATTTGATAAAGATCATCTACAAAATACCTAGAAGTAACATTATTGTTAACACTGAAACACTAATGCTTTCCCATAAGATCGGGATCAAAGCAAAGAGATCCTCTCTCATCATTCCTATTCAATGTAACACAGGAAGTTGTAGTCAGAGCAATAAGGCAGAGAAAGAAAGTACAAGGCATGCAGATTAGAAAGAAAGAATACTGTGCTTCTAGCCATTTTGGCTCAGTGGATAGAGCGTTGGCCTGGGGATTGAAGGGTCCCAGGTTCAATTTCGTCCAAGAACACATGCCAGGGTTGTGGACTCAATTCCCAGTGGGGGGCTTGCAGGAGGCAGCTAATCAATGATTCTCTCTCATCATTGATGTTTTTATCTCTTTCTCCCTCTCCCTTCCTCTCTGAAATAAATAAAAGCATATTTTTTAAAAAAGAAAGAATATTGTGCTTATTTGCAGGTGACATTTTCTTAAGAGAAAATCCCAAGGAAGTTACAAAAAAAAAACATATTCTAAATTAAAGAGTTTAGCACAACCACGAAATATAAAGTCAACTGACAAAAAATATGCATCATATTTCTTTATGCCAAGAGTAAACAATTTGGAAACCAAATCTTTAAAAAAATCATTACATTAAAAAAAAATAGAATAGTTAGGCATACATTAACAAAATATATAGGATCTATATGCTAACAACTATAAACACTGAAGAAAGAAATAAAAATATACAAATAAATGGAGAGAAAGCATGTTCATAGGTTATAAAAATCAATTTAGTTAGACATGTGCATTTTCTCCAAATAAATATAGAAGTTTAATACAATTGCAATAAAAAATTCAATGTAATTTTTGCTTACATAGGTAAGCCGATTCTAAAATTTACTTGGAAAGGCAAAAGGAACAGAATAGCCAAAACAATTTTGAAATGAAGGATAAAGGGGGAGGAATCGGTCGAACTAAATTTTTAATTAAAAAATATAGATACATAGATACATAGATAGATAGATATAGATAGATATATAGATATATAGATAGATAGATTTCAGAGAGGAAGGGAGAGGGAGAGAGAGAGATAGAAACATCAATGATGAGAGAGAATCATTGGTTGGCTGCCTCCTACATGCCCCCTACCGGGGATCCAGCCCTCAATCCAGGCTTGAACCAAATCAAACTTGGGATCCTTCAGTCCACAGGCTGACACTCTACTGAGCCAAACAGGCTAGGGCCAATTTTTAAGACTTACTATAAGGCAGCAGTAATCAGGACTGTATAGTATTAGTGGAGGACAGAAGTATAGCTCAATGAAGTGGAATAGACTGTCCGGCAATTGATTTTTAAAATGTGGATTGCTAACAAAGGTGCAAAGGAAATTCAAGGGAGAATTTTCTGGTGTTAGAACAGTGACCATCGATATGCAAGAGGTCATACAAAATTACCTCAATATAGAAAGTCTTGACCTCAGTTTCATATTTTGTAAAAAATTAAATAAAAAGCTCTCACTGATTTGACTCAGTGAATAGTGTCAGACTACGGACAAAAGCAAGCATGTCAAACTCAAAGGCTAACATGGGCCAAATAAACAAAGTTTAAGTATGTGGGCCACAAAAAAAACATAACCTACGTTTATAGAAACGTAGGTTTATTTTGATAGAGACATGCTGAATACAAAGGGCTGAAATAAATGAGCAATCAACATAAAATAATAGATCAATGAGGAGGAACCAAGATGGTGGCATAGGTAAACACCTATTGTGCTGCCCCACGCAACAATTCCAAAACTACAATATAACAACAAAACAAACATCATCCAGAATCACCGGAAAGCTGGCTGAGTGAAAATTCCACAAATAAAAGTAAAGGTGGGACACTGAGACTCAGAAGAGCGGCAGAGCGCAGCCTTGAAGATACGTGAGGAATCAGAGGTTAGGAGCTGTGAGTGCGCGCGGGCTGTAGGGCTGGCAGCAGCAATCCCGGCTGAATTTCTCCAACGGGGAGGGCGGAGATGTCTCACTGCACAGATTTCCCAGTGCCAGGCGAGGTCTGAGGTCCAGGGTATGCACGCTAAAATCCGGGCGCGGCAGAGGTCTCCGAGTTTGAGGAGAGTACGCGTAGTTTAGAACAGCAGTTTGTGCGAGTTAAGTGCGTGACAGCACAGACTTGCGACATGCTTCCTCGTACGGGAGACCACTGGACTGCTTTGTTTTATAACCCTGGGTGAGACTTTGGGTGTGCAGACTCATTTGGGGAGCGGCAGCGTTGTCTGGCAACATGTGGAGACCAGCGGCAGCTTTCTCTTGGAGGTGCCTGCAGCCATTACCACCCAACACAGAGACCCGCGCGCCACATAGGACTTAGTTGATGCTGCCTGCTCAGCTCAGAGACTCCGCCCATCCAACCTGAACACAGCTCACCTCCACACCCAATTGGCCTGGAGGTCAAACCCTCCTAGTGTTAACAACAATTAGCTGGGCTTAACTCCAACAATACTGTACAACCTATAAAGGATTGCAGTCAGAGTATCCACCTCAGGTAACTGGGGAGGCTGAGCCACTGTCCCTTAGAGGACATCTACCACACAAAGCTAATGGACCAACTCACGAAAGCAGCCAAGATGCAGAGACATGGAAAGAAATCAGATGTGAAAGAAATGGAGGGAAAAAAATTGGACATAGAATTCAAAACCATGGTTATAAGGCTTTTCAAGAGGCTCCTAGAAAAGGCCGAGAACTACAAGGAAATAAACAAGACCTATGAGGAAATGAACAAGACCTACGAGGAAATGAATGAGACCTACAAGGAAATAAAGAGACCTACAAGAAAATGAACAAGACCTATGAGGATATGAACGAGATCCTGAAGGATATGGAAAAGGACCAACTAGAAATCAAGCATACACTGACAGAAATAAAATAAAATATGACACAAGGTCCTAAAAGCAGTCCAGAGGGCTGCAACAACCAAATCAAAGATTTGAAATACAAAGAAGCAAAATCTACTCAGCTGGAAAAGCAAGAAACAAAAAAAGAATCCAGATAATGGAATATAGTGTAAGGGGCCTCTGGGACAACCTCAAGCATGCCAACATCCGAGTTACGGAGGTGCCAGAAAAAGAGAGAGAGCAAGGTAATGAAAACCTACTTGAAGAAATAGTGACTGAAGCCGAGACCGGTTTGGCTCCGTGGATAGAACATCGGACTGTGGACTGAAGGGTCCCGGGTTTGATTCCGGCAAGGGCATGTACCTTGGCTGCGGGCACATCCCCAGTAGGGGGCGCGCAAGAGGCAGCTGATCGATGTTTCTCTCTCATCGATGTTTCTGACTTTCTATCCCTCTCCCTTCTGCTCTGTAAAAAATCAATAAAATATATTTTTTTTAAAAGAAGAAAAAAAAAAAAGAAATAGTGACTGAAAACTTCCCCCACCTGGTGAAAGAAACTGATTTAAAAGCTCAAAAGTACACAGAACCCCAAAATATAGGAATCTAAAGAGGACCACACCAAGACACATCATAATTAAAATGCCAAGAGCAAAAGACAAAGAGAGAATATTAAAAGCAGCAAGAGAAAAACAGTTAGTTACCTATAAGGGAGCACCCATACGATTGTCAGCGGATTTCTCAACAGAAATGATGCAGGCCAGATGGGAGTGGCAAGAAATATTCAAAGTGATGAGTAGCAAGAATCTACAACCAAGATTACTCTATCCAGCAAAGCTATCATGCAGAATTGAAGGTCAGATAAAGTGCTTCGCAGATAAGAAAAAGCTAAAGGAGTTCATCACCACCATACCAATATTATATGAAATGCTGAAAGATATTCTTTAAGAAGAGGAAGAAGAAAAAGATAAAAGTGTAAATTATGAACAACAAATACACTTCTATCAACAAATGAATCTAAAAATCAAGGGAATTAATAATCTGATGAACAGGATAAACTAGTGAATATAACAGAATCATGGACATAGAGAGGGAATGGACTGACAATTCTTGGGGAGAAAAGGGGTGCGGGAAGTACAGCAAGAGACTGGACAAAAATCTTGCAACAATGGGAGAGGACAGTGGGGGGAAGAGAGGGGTGAGGGCGGAGAGTGAGATGGGTACCAGGTGGAGGGGAGCTATAGGGGAATAAAAAAGGGGGAACAATGTAATTAATAAACTGAACAATAAAAAAAGAAAGAAAAAAACATAAAATAATAGAACACTGCATAACTTCACAAATTAATAAGTGTAACATAAATAAACCTATTTTTTTGTTGTTCTCTGAAAGCAAAATGTTTCCTGTTGTACACCCCAACCAAGTCAGTCCAAGACTAATGACATGGCAATTGGCTGCTAAAATATTTGCTGCTAGTAGTGGAGAAAAATGGTGTGCCGGCACATAAGGCACATAAGGGAAATTAATGCAACACGATTATAATAATAAGTCATTAGCGAAAGTTGTAGTTCATTATTAATAAGTAGAGGCCTGATGCATAGGATTTGTGCACTGGTGGGGGGCATAGCCTGTGGGGATCTACCAACTGTGGAAGTGTCACTCATCCTGGTCAGCTGACAGCTGTGGACCTGCCCTCTGAGTGGCTGCTTTCTGGTCTGGCATCCTCCATGGTGCTGGTGCACTCGCCTCTCCAGGGGACCTGGTCAGGGCCAGGTCCAGAGACAATAGCACTGAGAGGAGGTGACCATGAACCTGCCTCCCAGCTTCCAGCGTCAGCGCTGGTTCGGAATGCTGTACCGCCTGCAGGAGTCTGACGGAGGTAACAGGGAGTGAGGAGGAGGAGGAGCCTGCTGCAAGGAGATGAGATTGCAACCTGGGTTTCTGCCCAACGGCCCAGGGTTCACAATGGGAGCAGCCACTCATCCTGGTCAGTCAAACGGCACTCCCACTATAGGAGCGCGCTAACCACCTGCACTTAGCATTTGCCTCTTGGTGGTCAGTATGTGTCATAGCAACTGGTTAACAAGTTGTTCTGGTCATTCTGCCATTCGGTTGCTGGGTTTTCATTATATAGGACTAGAAGCACAAAATTTGTGCAATAGTAGGCCTTCCTTCCCCTGGTTGCCAGTACCAGCTTCCCTCTGGGACCTGGGAACTGGGCTTCCCTCGCAGCTCTGGCTTCATCCAGAAGGACTTCCAGTCTAATTAGCATATTATGCTTTTATTATTATAGACTAGAGGCCCGGTGCATGAAATTCGTGCATGGGGGTGGCCTGATCACCCACAACTCCCTTCCCTTGTAGGCCTGGTCCCTCCCTAGTACCCTCCCCTGCTGGCCATCTTGTGGTGGCCATCTTGTGTCCACATGGCGTGTCCCTCAGCCCACCCTGCACCCTCTCCAATTTGGGACCCCTCGAGAGATGTCTGACTGCTTGCTAGGACCCGATTCTGGAGGGATCAGGCCTAAACCAACAGTTGGACATCCCTCTCAAAATACAGGACTTCAGGCTCCCAACTGCTCACCTGCCTGCCTTCTTGATTGCCTCTAATTGCTTCTGCCTGCCAGCCTGATCACCCCCTAACCACTGCCCTGTCAGCCTGTTTGCCCCTAACTGCCCCTCCTCCCTGCAGGCCTGGTCACCCCTAACTGCCCTTCCCTGCAGGCCTGGTCACCCCTAACTGCCCTCCCCTGAAGTCCTAGTTCCCCCCAAATGCTCTCTCCTACAGGCCTGGGTCTCCCCAACTGCCCTGCCCTACAGGCCCGGTTGCCCCCAACTTCCCTCCTCTGCCAGCCTGTTCACTCCTAACTGCCCTCCCCAGCTGGCCTGATCACCCACAACTGCCTTACCTTGCAGGCCTGGTCCTTCCCTACTGCCCTCCCCTACTGGTCATCCTGTGTCCACATGGGGGCAGGATCTTTGACCACATGGGGGCAGCCATCTTATATGTTGGAGTGATGGTCAATCTGCATATTGCTCTTTTATTAGATAGGATAGAGGCCTGGTACATGGGTGGAGGCCAGCTGGTTTGCCCTGAAGGGTATCCCAGATCAGGATGGGGGTTCTCTTAGGGCATGGAGCAGCCTGGGTGAGGGGCCTGTGGTGGTTTGCAGACCAGCCAACCCTCTCCCGCTCCCCCCCCCCCCCCCAGGCAACCCAAGTGAAAGCCCTGGTATCTGGGATTTATTTATCTACTATAATTGAAACTTTGTAGCCTTGAGTGGAGGCCTGGGCCTGCCAGGGTGTGTGGAAAGCTTAGCTTCCTCCATCACTGGGGAAACCCAAGCCTCCCTCCTGCTCTCTCTTTGGCCACAGCCTTTTGATTGGAGTTAATTTGCATATGTGCTCCTGATGGCTGGTGGGTGGTAGAGGAGTGATGGTTAATTTGCATATTACTTTTTTATTAGATAGGATTATGATAACAGGATTTGGTAAAAATTAAGTTACGAAATTTTTATTAAACTGTTTCTTACATACCATTGTATTGGCTGGACTGCAAATATTTTTTGTGGTTTGCATGTAGCCTGTGGGCCACAAGTTTGGCATGCTTGGACTAAAAGGCCCCTGGTTTGATTCAGGTCAAAGGCACATGTTGCCAGCTTGATCTCCAGTAGGGGGTGTGCAGGAGGCAGCTGATCAATGATTCCCATCTGTGCTGTGTCTATCTCTTTGTCCCTCTTCCTTCCTCTCTGAAATCAATAAAAATATATTTAAAAAGTTAAATAAGAAATGGACCAAAGACTGGGGGAGCAGGGTGGAAGGATTGAGAAAAAAGAGAGTTCATGGACACGGACAAATGTGTGGTGATTGCAGGGATGGATAGAGATGGCAGAAGGCATGTAAGAATAAAAGGTGATGGAAAACGTTAAATTTAATTTAAAAATGGATCTTTGGTTAAAAATAAAATTAAAAATGAACTTTTAGGAGAAAATATAGTCAAAATGTTCATGATCTGGGATTAGGGAAAGTTTTCTTAGGCTTGGATACCAAAAGCACAACCCATAAAAGAAAAAAAAAAGATAAATTGGACTTTATTAAAATGAAAACTTTTTTGCCTTTTCAAAGACACTAGGAGAATGAAAAGCTACAGACTAAGGGAAAATATTTTCAAATCACCTACCCAACAAAACACTTGTATCTAGAGAAACTCAAAACTCAATAGTAGGAAAACAGACAACCCAGCAAAAAATGAGGAAAACATTGTGTTAAAACAAAGATACTTATCATGATAAGAAACAATGACTAATAATTTTTGTTTGTTTATTTCCAATGCTTTTTAAGTATATAGTGCTTCCTTTATAGTAATTCACATGACTGTAAACAAGAACAAAAGTAACTGAGCTTTAACATTTAATTCTGTTTAACATATGGGAAAAGTACAAGCTAAGTATTTTATTCTCTTCAGTTTAATCCAAATCATCAGTTCTCCAGAAAGCTCTCCTTGACCCCCACGTCTCGTTTCAGGGTTCCTCCTTGTGCTTTGCCAGGGGCCTGTGCCGTCTGTAGCACAGCACCTCCCTCATCTGACAGTCTTAACCTGTCTGTGTCTTAGGGGCAGCTTTTACTTAATTCCTAAATCCTAGCATAGTTACTGCCACAGTGTGTTTGTTGAACAATTAAAGACTTGTAAAGATTAAATTAAAATTATTGATAAAATAATTACATGACAACAACAACAAAAAACAATAAATGTGATGCGTTTAGAATTATGCCTGATACATAGTAAGTTCTGAATAAATGTTAGTTCATTCATTCAACAAATAGATATATACTATGGAAAGCACTAGTATAGGTGATAGGATATTGTAAGTTACAAGCATTTTAGGTTATAGCTGTTAGCGCGATGAGCAATATAGACCAACATGGAACTTACATTTTTATAGGGGAGACAGACAACAAATAAAATAAATAAGTGGAATATATAGGTGGATGGTTTTCTTTGCTTGTTTTTTAATATATGTTTTTATTGATTTCGAGAGGAATGGAGCAGGAGAGAGAGAGAGAAACATCAATGATGAGAGAGAAGCATTGATCTGCTGCCTCTTGCACACCCCAGGATCGAGCCTGCAGCCAGGGCGTGTACCCTAACTGAACGGTAACCTCCTGGTTCAGAGATTGACACTCAACCACTAAGCCACGCCGGCCAGCCTGGATTTTTTTTTTTTTGGGGGGAAGGCCACTGACTTTATTGACTTAAAAAACTTTATATGCACAGTGACTGTTTTGCCAAAAGAGAAGCCAAATGTCATTAAACAGACCAGGGGTGAGAGTAGAGGCCAGAAATCCTCTTAGAAAAGCTGATGACTGATCCAAAACTGGCAGTGGAAAGAGAAGGCAGATGCATGCAAGAGTGAGAATTCCGAAAAAGTTGAAATGGTGAGGAGAGAGAACTCCCCCAAAGACCCAGAGGACATTGGTGGTGAGCAGACAGCAATCCTTTCCTTTGTAGAGGACAAGGGAGTAGCCCCCATTCAGCCGCAAACTTTGGAGGCTCAAGGCTGGTGTTAGGGATTGGGGGTTCCCCAGAGAGCATCACAAGAAGGCATCACACCACTCTCGAAGGCACCCAAAGCTCCCAATGCTTGGCATTGGAGCCAGATGTGTCCTTTAGCCATTCCCGGAAGAGGTCTTCATCTTTCTTCAGCACCAGAAACTGGCCAAGGACCATGTAAGCCTTTCCTCCAGCTTCTTGCTCAGGACTTCATCGATCCCAGCCAGGCTCCCCACTGGCTTTCCCTCCATGGGCCACGAAGTCTCAGTGCTTTGGGAGGTTGTCATCTTGGTCAGGATTAATCTCCTCTTTTCCAGACTGGGCCCTGCTCCACGGCTGGCGCTCACCAGTGGTTCCCCAGGCTGCATTTTTTTTAAAGGTGAGGGGCAAAATACTTAAATGTTTAGACATTTCACCAAAGTGGGCTCCTAATTTACATTAGGAAAATGCAAATTAAAACCACGATGAGATATTACTACACATAAATTAAAATGAAAACAACAACAGCAAGAGCGTGATAGTACCTACTAATGGCACAGTTGGAACACTCATTGCTGGTGGAACAATAAAATAGTACTAGGGAAAACAACTCGCCTATTTCTTATAAAGTTAAACATGACCCCCCCCCCCCCAAATATTTATTTTAGAGAAAAAAATCTTTTGTTCTCCCCAAAACCTGCACATGAATGTTTGTATCAGCTTTATTTGTAACTAGAGGCCTGGTGCACAAAATTTGTGCATTGGGGCGGGAGGTTGTCCCTCAGCCCAGTCTTTACCCTCTCCAATCTGGGATCCCTCTCACAATCAGGACTGCTGGCTCCCAACTGCTCACCTGCCTGCCTGCCTGCTTTCCCCTAACCGCTTCTGCCTGCCAGCCTGATCACCCCCTAACCACTGCCCTGCCAGCCTGATTGACGCCTAACTGCTCCCCTGCCAGACTGAATTCCCATAATTGTCCTTCCTTGCAGGCCTGGTTACCCCTAACTGCTTTCCCCTGCTGGCTTGGTCGCCCCCAACTGCCTTCCCTTGCAGGCCTGATCCTCCCTCAACTGCCCTCCCTGCAGGCCTTGTTGCTCCCAACTGCCCTCCCCTGCCAACCTGCTCACCCCTAACTGCCCTCCCCTGCTGGCCTGGTCCTCCACAATTGCCCTCCCCTGCTGGCCTGATTGTCCACAACTGCCCTCCCTGGCCGACCATTTTGTGGTGGCCATCTTATGTTCACATCAGGGCAGCCATCTTGTGTGTCAGAGTGATGGTGAATTTGCATATTGCCTCTTTATTATATAGGATCATTGCCAAACACTGGAGACAACCTGAATGTTCTTCAATGGGTGAAGAGATAAAGTCAGTACATTCCTACTATTTAGTATTAAAATACTATTTAGCAATAAATACTCTTGCTAGTATAATATGAATACTATTTACCAGTAAAAGGAATGAACTCTTATTACATGCAGAAACATGAATGTGTCCCAAAGGCATTGTGTGGAGTGAAAGTAGCATCTCAAAAGATTATATACTGTATGATTCCATTTAGATGACATTCAGGAAAAAGGCAAAGTAGAGAATGATGGAGAGCAGACCATTTGTTGCTATGGATTAGGGATGGGGGCTGGGGGTGGGGAGAGAAGGTGATTTAAAGGGACAGCACCAGGGATTTGGGGGTGGGTGAAAGAAACTGCCTGTATCCTAATTGTGATAATGTTTACACAGAACTGTACACACACACACACACACACATACACACACACACACACATCAATTTTTTATTATGTTAATTTTACTATTTTTTAAATTTTATTATTTTTTTATTATATGTTAGTTTAAAAAAGAACACCTACCCCTAGGCAGGGCCTCTGAATCCATCTGAGAGATACAGTTTACCAAAATTTTGTGTTCCCCACTCAATTCCAAAGTAGAAAACAAACATTCTTAAGTCAAATAAATAGATAATTTTTTTTTTAAACCATCAAGAAAAAACAAACCTAAAACACACCTTGTAAATGCAGGCTCAATAACAGTGTCAGAGTTTATTTACTTGGTAAATATTATTCAATACAACTACAAAATCATGTTTCAAATAATTAGAGCAATAAGCTGAATTGAAAAAACTAGGTTTTTCTAGGTGCTTTCTGATGTGAAATTCTTACCATTCAGAGGCCTACTGTATTGTTTTTGTCCATTGACTTCATTTCATTTTCTATTTCAGTGATAAGCACTATGGGGCTATTTTTGTTTGTTCTTTTTTTTAAAGTACATGTATAAGGGTTTTCAGTGATCTGTATTTTCTTTTTGCCTGTATTACTTTTATAAACTAACTTAAATAAATTATAAGAACTGAAGTCAACTGCTAACTAGGAGTATCTTTCCACATGAAAACTCTTTGAAATTTTGTTTTTTATTGTATAGGCAAGAATGAGCTACGTTACTCTATGTCTGAAACAAGTGATTGTAAATGGTACTTCTAAAAAGATTCCAACTTGTGAGTTCCCTTAAGATTAAATGTAAACAATATGTTAGTTTCTCAAAAAATTAAACCTAGAATTATCTTATGACCCAGTAATTCCATTCCTATGTGTATACCCAAAAGAACTGAAATCATGTACTCGAATAAGTATAAGTACATTCATGTTTATAGCACCATTATTCACAATTGCCAAAATGTGGGAACAAATGAAATGTCCATCAACTGATGAACTGATGAAGAAAGTGTTGTATCTCCATACAATGGGATGTTACCCAACATAGAAAGGAATGAAGTACTGAAACATGCTACAGCATGGATGAGCCTCGAAAACATGCTGCCCAGCCTGTGTGTGGCTCAGTTAGTCGAATATTGTCCCATGCACCCAAGAGGTCACTGGTTCAATTCCCAGTCAGGGCACATGTCTGGGGTTGGGGGCTCATTCCCTAGTAGGGAGCATGCAGGAGGCAGCCAATCCATGTTTCTCCCTCATTAATGTTTCTCTCTCTCTCTCTCTCTCTCTCTCTCTCTCTCTCGCTCTCTCTCTCTCACTTTCTTTCTCTCCCTCCCCCCCGCTTCCTCTCCCTGAAATCAATTAAAACACCCACACACCCACACCTACACACGTATACACACACAAGCATTATGCTAAGTGAAAGAAGCCAGACAGAAAAGGTCACTTATGTGATTCCATTTATATAAAACTAGAGGCCCATTGCATGAAGAGATTTGTGCAATAGTCCTTCTTTCCCTTGGCTTCCAGCACCCGTTTTCTTCTGGCACCTGGGACCAAGGCCTTCACTTCAGTTGGAGTCTGCCTTCTTTGTCTTTACTGCAGACTCCAGAGTCCGCAGTCTTGTCTTTGCTGTGGCACTCCACTCCTGTAGATCCCTTTGCCCCATCCCTCCCTCTCATAGCAGGCCTTCCAATTTGCATACTCACTCTGATTGGCTGTAGGCATAGCAGAGGTACTGTCAATTTACCTGTTTGTCTATTATTAGGTAAGATGCCCAGAATAGGAAATAAATCTAAAGTCAGAAAACAGATTAGGCATTGCCAGGGGCTAGAGGGAGGGGACAATGGGGAGTAACTGCTTAATGGGCATGAGGTTTCCCTATGAGATGATAAAATGTTTTGAAACTAAACAAGATGATAGCTATTCAACATTGCAAATATTTTAAAGGTCATAAATTGTACACTTAAAAATAATTAATTTTGTGTTCTGTGACTTTTACTGATGAAGTGTATATCCCTGAAATTTTATTCCCATTTGTAGTAAAATGTTTGGTTTTCAAGGAGATTATACAGGCTTCACTTAGTTTAGCTCATATCTGAGTGAAACGCAAATTAATCAGTGACATGTACTTCCTGAAAGTCATCTGAAAACAGTAGTCTTCCCTTATCCAAAAGGGATATTCCAAGACCCCCAGTGAATGTCTGAGACTGCAGATAGAACCGAACCCTATATATACTGTGGCTTTTTTTCTATACATACCTATGATAACATTTAATATTTAAATTAGGTACAGTAAGAGATTCACAATACTATCTAATAAAGAGGGAATATGCTAATTGACTGTCACGCCCTCATAAAGATGGTGGCAATCACAGCCAATAAGGAGGAAATATGCTAATTGACTGCCATGCCCTCAAAGATGGTGGTGCCCACAGCCACAAAATGACGGCAACGAGTCCCCTCAGCCCCCCAGTGGCCCAGGCAAGCCTCTGATGGCAGCTGCGCAGCCACCCAGGGCCACCTGAGGCTCAGGTAACCAGGGGCAGCTGAGGTTTGTGCTGCCGGCATTGGCAGCAGCAGAGGTGTGATAGGGGTGTTGCCTTCCCCTTATTGCAGAGTTACCTGAGGGCTCCTGGACTGTGAGAGGGGGCAGTCCAGCCTGAGGGACCCCCCTTCAGTGCATGAATTTTCACGCATCGGGCCTCTAGTAACTAATAATAAAATAGAACAATAATAACAATATACTGTAATAAAATTATCTGAATGAGACATTATTAAGCAAAATAAGAATTGTTTCATCACAAGCACATTGATACTGCGACAGTCAATCTGATAATCCAGATAGTTCCTAAGTGACTAAGGGGTGGATGGCATCTACGCCTGGATACTTTGGACAAAGGGAGGATTCATACCCTCAGTGGGATGGAGCAGGATGGCATCAGATTTCATCACACTACTCTGAACAGCGCACAATTTAAAAGTTATGAAACATTTATTTCTGGAACTTTTCATTTAGTATTTTTGGGCCTTAATTGATCACAAACAATTTGAAATTACTGAAAGCAAAATCGCAGGTAAAGCAAGGGCTACTATACTCTAAACTGTTCTGTGGAATTGAGAAGTTGGGATGGTTACAAATCATCCTAATAAACTCCCTTTGACAGAGCTTTCTAATGCTCCCACAAATATTTAATTTTACCCAAAGGTATCTACAAATATTTAATTATCCCAGAATCCTATGTTGTAATATATCCTGTTCAGCTGCTATTGGCCTAGTGGCCTTGCACTTCTGTCACAGGCACTTTTTGTTGTGATGTTGACCTAAGAGTGAGAGGAAAGTGAAGGTGAAGGGAAATGGGGTATTGTTTGCAGAATTTGACTTTGGGACCTGGAATACTTCTAACATTTTGAAATCTGAGGCTCTCTTTGCTAATGATGGCTCTTTCAAATACCCAGTCTCTTTTCATGGAAATTCCTAGTTCTTCTTGTTTTTCCTTTGAAAGTGTACAAGTACCCATGTATGATGCATACCAAATGACCAACTTTTAATCATTGAAAAATCCTTTACTGAAATCTATTGTTTGTGATATTTCCATTTTATTTATTATTAACTCTGATCCTGAAAATTTCAAGTCCAAGTCCTGAGCTGGGTATTCTCTGCCCTTTGCAGACTCACTCTTACTTTTTACTTTTCCCACTGCTCCCTATGTCCTAGCACGCTGGCCTCCATTGATTTCGTCTGCAGGTTCCCAGGCCCTCTGGCTTCTTACTTGATTCAGTCAGTGGGAGGCACATGCAGATGAGAGAGAAGTTGGGTGTTTGTCACCTGCCTCCCTCTCTATAGGCTGTGGGCTGACTATGGCTGTGCTCTTCTACAGAAGGCCCCCACTTCTGTTGTGCGACCTCCTCCCCCAGCTATAGCCATAGCCACAACTTCAGCAACAGCTCTCTCTCTGTTCCAGTTATTTCTCCTCCTTGCCCTTTCTGACTTAGTGGTGGCAGAGACTCCACACTGATTTTAGTCCTTGGGTACTCTCCCATCCCTCATATGGCATACTAGAGGCCCAGTGCATGAAATTCGTGCATGGGGAGGGGGTTGTCCCTTAGCCCAGCCTGTACCCTCTCCAATCTGGGGCCCCTTGAGGGATGTCTGACCACCCATTTAGGCCCGATCCCAGAAAGATCAGGTCCCCGCCCCCCAGCTGCCCTCCCCTGCAGGCCGAGGTCCCCCCCAACTATCTTCCACTGTGGGCCTGGTCCCTCCAAACTGCTCTCCACTGCAGGCCTGGCCCCCCTCCAACTGCCCTCCCCTGCAGTCCTGGTCACCCCCAACTGCCTTCCTCTGTTGGCCTGGTCACCCCTAACTTCCCACAACTGCTCTCCCTTGCAGGGCATCTTGTGGTGGCCATCTTGTGTCCACATGGGGGCAGCCATCTTTGACCACATGGGAGCAGTCATCTTATGTCTTGGTGTGACAGTCAATTTGCATATTAATCTTTTATTAGATAGGATAGCACTGAACATAAGGTGGATGACATCATTTGAGGGGCGCCGCAAAAAATGAAAATGCAGAAACCTTTATTCAAAAACTACTAAGAACTACTAAGAATTTCAAAATGGCAACCACAAGGCATTACTAGTAAACTTAGTGGGGGACGCTTCTAAGTGTGGGATCCTGTGTGACGGGACCCTGTGTGGGATCCTGTGTGGGATCCAGGTTGTATGCCCACGAAGCCCCCTGCCTGCATGCTATTTTAAATAGTGGTCACCTTACACACTCCTCAGCTGTCTATTAAGTGTGCCACCTGTTTTCTGCCAGGGTTCTTTCTAATACAGTCTCATGGGTTCTCTCTCGCACCTAAAAAAAACATTGGGGCTCCACTGAGGATCCTAGCAAAGTGGCCATTGTCTACACTTACATTTAAACACTGTGCAATTGAAAACTTAATAGATCTGCATCCACAGTAGGAAATTCACTTTCTCTCTTCCTCACCCTCAGAGCTAACAAAGCCACTCATTTGAGGCCATTGTGGGTGCAGGAATTTTTAGCAGTGATTTCAACCAATTAGTTGCTTTTGAATTTTGGTATTAGATACAGGAGCTACCATATATTCTAGCTCATTTGTTTCTTGGAAATATGACTTAAACTGAGAACCTTCTCATAGCCTGAAACCTATTTTCTGTCTTTCTGGCTAGAAACTTGCTTGAGATACTGATCGCTTAGTATTGCTAAACAAACACCAGTTGGGCCTCCTATCTTGAGTAAGGCCTGCTCTCTCAACAGACGCGGGGGCTGAGGTGACTACCAAAAAGGATGCTGTCTTGCTGGTTTTAAAATGGGAGTCCCATAAGCCCTTCTGTGCCATTGTGCTTTGCTTCCGTTGCTTTGATTGTTACCGAGTCAAGGATGGCAAAGAAACTAGAGTTTGAGAAACACCCACAACCATACTGTTTCATTGCTTGAACTTGCCATGGACTCACTTGCTCTTGACCACCAAGCCTTCAGCAGCTGCATTAGGTAAATCATCACTCATTCCTAAAGCCCACGCTTGATTTGTTCCATCCTCATGGTCTCAGTCGCCTGTCCCAGCCTTCATTCTGCAACCTTGGAAAGGGCAGGAAGCACAGGTGATATTTTCTTTCCCCGTCTAGGTCTGCAGTTTTTCCAGCTTTTAAGAAGCTCTCTTGAAGAGCTATCTTGAACATAAAGGGAAGTATTGTACAGAAGTGTTCACTTCTTTGAAGAGTTTCCGAATATATTGCCTTATCTTTTCTCTGAAGTGCAAATTTCCTCTTAAAGAGGACAAACTTTCAAGTCAGGGTCATACATAAAAATAATTCCCACTGTATAAATCCAATTACTCCTAGAACAATACATGAATAAATGTTTTCCCAGGCCTACAACATTTCATTTGGTTATGAATTGGCTGCATTTTCTAAACTTTAAAAAAACTTTTGAAAAATTTTATTGACTTTTTTTTAGAGAGAAAGAGGAAGGGAGAGAGAGCAACACCAATTT
Organism: Antrozous pallidus; assembly: GCA_027563665.1. Taxonomy (NCBI): domain Eukaryota; kingdom Metazoa; phylum Chordata; class Mammalia; order Chiroptera; family Vespertilionidae; genus Antrozous; species Antrozous pallidus. The sequence continues at coordinate 12,908,165 of CM050517.1, read as the reverse complement.
GTTGTTCCACTTATTCATGCATTCATTGGTTGATCAAACACATAATCTCGGTGTATTGGGATGGTGCTCTAATCAATAAGCACCCAGCCAGGGCATGAATCAGCTACATTTTCATTTCTGTTTGATTCTCATCTGTCCTTGTGAAAGCCAACAACATTTCTTAGACTTCCAGCCTGGCCAGCTGGAGGAGGCCTGAGAAGTCTTACACCAAAATGACTAACAAGAGAATTCAAAGCTGTAATTCTGCACTGGGTCACAGAACCATGAGCAAAATTGAGAATTTTGCCCAGTGCATCTGATCTCTAATCCTTGCAATCTTGAAGTGACTCTGTGGACTCCCTGATTTATGTACTTGAAGTGTGAGGTACATTTCGGAGAAAATTTGTTCCTCAATTTTAATTTGCCTGTTCCTGTCACCCAGTACTCCTGCCATTTACCTTCCTGTACATTGTCCTTTGTGTGGTTGGATGGGTCTTTAACAATCACCTGCCCACCTTGGCCTGCCCTGCGCGCCCCCCCGCCCCCCTCCATGCTGGTGGCCAGACCCAGGTGCTGCTCTGAGTGTTTCACAGGAACAAAATTGCCATTTTTGCATGCCTACTTATAAGCCAATTCTGTATTTCTTTTTAAAAATACATTTCTTATTGTTGATAGTACTACAGATATCTCCCATTTTACCCCCCTTTACACCTCTCCTCCCAGCCCCTACCCACCCTCCCAGGTCTGCACCACCTATTGCCCGCCCATGGGCTATGCATATAAGTATGTAAGTTCTTAGGCTTATCTCCTCTTGTCCCCTGAACCCACATGCTAGTACTGTATTTCAATAATGAACATTAAAACTTTCATAATTATTAATAACAACTTACAATAATTGAATAAATCTGATAATTAAAATTTTAGTAATTTTTATATAATTATTTTGTTTTAAAAATTTTTCAAATTTATTTGAAACATTTCAAACATTCAATAGAAGTATGGAGGACAGAATAATGAATAGCTTCAATAATGATCCATACTTTGCTAATCTTGTTTTATTTATCTCATGGTTTTTTGGTGGAGGGGGCTGAAGTATTTAAAAATAAATCCCAGACATACTTTCACCCACATTTTTTTTTCATTATGTATCTCTAACAGACAAGAACTAGAGAAAAACATAACAACAATGCCATTACCACATCTAATGAAAGTATTAATTTCCTAACATTTTCATCAAGTCTCATTTTATTTCCTTGATTGTCTCAGCAATGTCTTTTTACCATTGGCTTACTCAAATCAGAACCATACAAGATCTAAACGCTGCATTTGGTTTATTGGCCCTTTAAAACAACATTTATTTACATGCACTTGACCTTCACATTAAGCCAATGGAAACTGTATGGCCCCAGTTCACAAGAGGGGACTTAAGAGAGAGGTTAAACACCTTCACAAGGTCTCATGGCTTCTTAGGGCCAGACTCAGAATCTGAATTAAGATCTGCCCTAGTTCAAAGATTCCATTCCACTCCTTTTCCTTCAGTTCCCAGAATTTTTCCTGTGTTGCAGAGAGGCAAGAGGGCTAGTGGTGCTGAACCTGGTTTGGCTCAGTGGATAGAGCCTCGGCCTGCGGACTGAAAGGTCCCAGGTTTGATTCTGGTCGGGGGCATGTACCTTGGTTTCGGGCACATCCCCAGTAGGGAATGTGCAAGAGGCAGCTGGTCGAAGTTCCTCTCTCATCGATGTTTCTGACTTTCTATCCCTCTCCCTTCCTCTCTGTAAAAAATCAATAATATATATATATATATATATATTAAAGAGGGCTAGTGGTTAAGTCAAAGGATTTGAGTTCAGGTTGGTCTGGATTCACATTGGAGCAAGTTATGTAATCTAATACTCCACTTCTGTCTGCATCTGTGAAATAAGAATATTGTGATGATGATGGTTTGGGGCTGGTAAAGTAGGATAATACATGTCTAATATTTAGCACAGTGCTTGGCACATAGATAGCACTCAATCAACCTTAGTGATGATTAATGTAGAGGAGAAAGAATCACAAAGTGTTTGCTTTTGTCAGTTTCAGCACAGCCTGTTCAGGATTGAGGCTGAAGGGCTGGAAGGGTGGGAGTAGGGTGATGATTCTGCCTGGGTGAGGGAAGGAGCCCTGGACATAAAGTATTGAAACAGGCACGGCAGGAGCTTTCCAGGGGCCTCAGCTGGAACCCGGTTGGTTAAACATGTCTTCTGAAGGCTAACCGGCTGCCTCCACAGAGGGAAACCCGGTGGTGCCAGGCTGGATGGGAGCCTTGAGCTTGGAATCATGTGAATGCATTAAACCTATTTCCCAAAAATGAATTGCATTAAAACACACACACACACACACACACACACACACACAAAACAACACCTCTTTTACCATGAGGGTAAGTAAACGGATCTAACGATAATAATAATAACAATCCCCTTACTCCTTTTTATTTTTTGCAGTTCTAGGAGGACTTTGGTCATACAAGGCAGGACTGGCACAGAGACTGGGAATACTAGTATGTCAGCTGGATTAGAACTTCAAAGGTCCAAAGTAATGTTTCACTTCAGCTGTTTTCCCTCTCACACTCATTCTACAAGTCCACAACCAGCAGTCATAGATTTCACCCCTGCATTGTCTTCAAGCATATGCATTGTTAAAGATTGAATCTATTGGCTAAATAGGGTTTTTGTATGTATTGTCTGTGCATTTCCCAGGTCATTTTTGATGCTTACATCAGTTAAGACTCTGGGGACCTAATTTTCTAGAGCCCTTGGGGGGGGGGGGGTGGCACATAACCCCACTCACAAATAATCAAGAACTTGCCTAGATACTGTTCTAAGGGCTTTACATATATTAACTCAAACCTCATAACACTACACTGTAGGTGCCATTATACCGATTTACTTTCGAAGAAACACAGCCGGGTAAGATTAGGTAACTTGTTCAAAATGAGCTCGCACAGCTGCCTCTCTGTTAGCAGTGGGCCAATCATGTAGGGGTTCTTGGAAGATGATATGAACATCCTTGGCTGTGTAACAGGAATACCATGAGTCCCATATTTCCAAATCCTTCTCTGCAGTGTTTGGTTTAGGAGCAGTCAAGACCAGGGTGTGAATTTCCGCCTTGACCTCAGGCAATTTACTTACTCGCTGTCAGCGTCAGGTTCTTTATCTGTGCCAGGGAGGAGCTTAGATGAAAAGACCTACGTGTGTGTGTGTGTGTGTGTGTGTGTGTGTGTGTGTGTGCAGGGGGTGGCAGGTGGAGGGGCTGAGGTTTCTGGGCGGTGCGCTGCTTTTTCCAGGTCTCTTGAAGGAACGGGGTTTTGAGGTTCTGTCCTGGCCAGCTCCCTCCCTGGCGGTCAGGCCCAGGCAGCCAGGGCGCTCAGGCTGGGCTGCTCCTCCAGCGCTGGGAGAACGGCTGCCACAGAGGGGGAGGTCTAGGGCGGGTCTTTTCCTCGGAGGGAGTTAGAGATGATGCCTCCTCGGGACGGCTTCTCGGAGGCAGTGACAGTCGAGTCCAGAAGGTGCAGCAGGCGTCAGTAAAAAGAGGTGGAAGGGGAAGGGTTAGCGTCCCCCACCCCACCCCACCCCCAGCCGCAGAACAAAGAAGCGCGGCCGGCTTACAGTAGAGGAGGAGGAGCTGTGAGAGGGGAGAGGTCTGCAGAGGCGAAATCACACCGGAGCTCCAGGCTTGGCTTTATTCTAAGAGCGACGGGGAGGGGTTTGGAGGAATGCATTCAGGAGTTTCAGAAAGACTCGGGGAGGCGCTCGGGAGGAAGGGGTCTGAGGGGGGCAGGAGGCTGTCACCCAAAGCCCGGTTGGTTGGAAGATGACGGAAAGGGAGAGAGGGGACCTAGCATCTGAGCCTTTCTGTCTCCGCAACCCTGTGCGCGGTCCCTGGACTTTGCTGGCCTATGTGGAAGGCCCCATAGGGGGGCTGGGCTCCGGCCAGATTCTCCATGAGAATAGCCCAGAACCCTCTCCTCTTTGGAGGGCTCCCCGGCCCAGGCGCCCCAGAGCTGGAAAGGTTACGCGGGAGAACTTATCACTGCTGGAGACGGAGAACCGTTACACCCCTCGAAACACACAAAAACCTCCCCGTTTTTTGGCAGCAGCCTCCTCCGCCCATGACCTCATGCTTTAAGCGCCTATATAGCCTTCCCCCGCCCGTCCACACCCAGGCCGAGTGGGGGTAGGGTGGGGAGAGTGGCCAAGGCCTGGGTCGCGGGAGCGCCTTATCTATCCTGTGTGACTTCTGGGGAATGGGGTGCAATGATCTCCCCTTAGTGCAAAAATGCGTGGTTTAACTTTCCCTTGAGCAAAACGACTCGCTGTCGTTTGCCCTCGGTGGGATAGACGCCTCGAAGTGGTCTGTGGAGCGGCACCCTCTTTGGTTCGCGTTTCCTCGGCCGAGAAAACACACCTGGAAACGCCGGGTCGCAGGCCGGACCGACAGGCGGCCGTGCTTCCGCGGGACCAGGGGGCTGTCCTGTCCTCGCCCTCCCGGCGCCGCCGAGGTTTGAACTCCAGGCTCGCCTTTCAGCCCGCGCCCTGCCCCCTGCTCGCAGCTGCTCTGGGTCTGGGTGCAGCGGTTTCCCCCGCAGAGGAGGAGGAGGAGGAGGAGCAGGCAGCGCGAGGAGCGACTCGGGCTCGGGTTTCTGCACCAATACGAGCAGCCCCGGGCGGCCCCCGGCGGCCGTCCCTCCTCCCGGCACCACGTTCCACAGTCATGGCGCGCGAGGAGGGGCGAGCGCGCTTCGCCGCTGCACCCGGGCCTCCTCCCCTCGGCTGCTCAGCCCGGCCCCTCTCCTAGGCAACCCCCCTCCCCGGCCTGCAGCGCGGCGGAGATGGAGACCCCTCCCCGGAGAGCCGCGTTTCCAGCGCCGCCTGCAGCACCCGCTCCCCGCCCCCATCGGGGCGGAGGCTGGGAGCCGCGCGCTTCGTGAATCTCCAGCCCCTTCTCTGGAGCGCCGGCCTCTCTCCCAGCCCCAACGGAGCTGGGGTGCAGTGCCGGGGAGTGGGGGAGGGTAAGGGGGAGCAGGTCCTCCCCGTCTCCCCGCAGCCCACCTCGACCGTGGCATCTTTGCAACCCTTTGAACAAAATAAACCTCAAACCCAAACCCCAGTTGTTAGACTGCAAAGCGCGTTACAATAACCGGGACGGCTACGCAGGAAGCAATCCTGCACTGGTCCGGGTCTCGGGCGGCAGCTTCCCGGCCGCGCCGCCTTCCCCCGGGCCTCGGTTTTCCGGCCACGCCGCAGAGTCTGCCACATTTCGATTTGCAGACAGGTCCCGCGCGGGGCCCCTACTCGGTCCTCGCCCCCCGCCCCATTCTGGTCCAGACTCTGTAAGCGTACAAAAGGTGCAGCCTCATGCACATGCAGAGCAAACAAATAAGGTCGGCAGCTCGATGCCGGGGACGCTGTGAACAATGCGTGGGGCGGCCCGCGACCGCCGAAGCGAGGCGCCCCGGGGGACACGGGGCGCGGGCGGGAGCCACGGCGTAGGACCCGCCGGCCGGGCGCTGGACACCTTACTTCCTGCTTCCCCGCCCTCGGCCAGACCCAGCTCTGCGGAGGGATATCTCTCCCCTCTTCTGTCCCCCTCTCTCCCTTCCCCCGCCCTCCCCCCTTTTTTGCTTTTGCTCCCCCCCCCCCCCCACCCCGCCTTTCTCCTTTTGCAAGAAAATAATTTGACAGTCGATTTGCTGACAGGGGAGGAATTTGCATCCTGGATTAAAAAAAAAAAAAAAAAGACCGAGAGGAGCTTGGGAACGGTTGCTAGGGGTGGGTAAAGGGTGAAAAAGGGGGGGGCGCCGGGGAGCAGATAAGGAGGGCTAAGGGAGGGGCGAGGATGGGGAGCAATGCAAAAGGTAAGGCCAGGTTACCGCGGCTCGGCCCCGAGTGGGCTGCGGCCGGGGGAGGGGCGAGAGATACATATGTATTTCTGTCTTCTTAGCACACCCCCTTCCCTCTAAGCGATGGCTGAGAGGCGGTGCATGCAGACGGGGAGTAAGTTTCCTGAAGGGGAGGGTGGATGCACGCGCGCGGCCCCGCGCTGCAAATTTTCACCGGGGAGGGAGAGTGGCTGGATGCGGAGAGTTTGGAGTTGCTGGCGGCGGAGGGCAGGAAGGGGAACAGGGCCGGGAAGGGGGCTGGCGGGCGCTATATCTGGGAGTAAGTTTCCAGGATCGGGAGAGCCTGCACGCTTGCTCGCCAGTAAGTTTCTGGCCGGGGAGGGCGCGTGGGGAGGAGGAGAGGGAGGGGTGCATGTATATAGAAGGGGGGAGGGGGAGCAGATTTCCTGCGGGGAGGCTGAATGCATATGGAGAGTAGATTTCCTGAAGGGAGGGTGGAGGCTTAGACGGGCCGAGTAAGTTTCTTGCTCGGGTGGTGGCGGAGATGGTGGGTTGGTGCTTTGGTAACGCGGAGCTTGCTGCCGGGGTTGGGGAGCACGCTGTTGGGTGGGGGTGGGGGATGAAGGGCCGGGCTCCCTGCTGGGGAGAGGGGCTTGCATCTGGGGAGTATGTTTCCTGGCGGAGCGATATTTGTTTACTGGCTGAGGGCAGTACTGTAAGTGAGTAGCGCTTCGAGAAGGCGGCTCTAACATAAATTAATATTGAAATTTCTCCATCAGCTCTGCTCCCCCCCCATCTCATCCCCCGAGCGGAGACTGGTCTTCTTGTCGGATTGCCCATGCACTTGTTGCAGAAACAGCCAAGGTAGGCAAGAAGCTTATTAAGTTTCATTTTTTAAAAAATTAGTTGGGGGATGCTCCGTGAGAAGATGGGGGAGGGGAAAGAAAAGTCCCCCCCCCCCCACTTCTTTACTTTCAGTATGTTAACCGGGCCTTCTCTCTGCTTCCCTTCTTCCCTCTTCCCTCTCTGTGCTGCACGGCATCCCATCAAAGGGGGAGGGGTGCGATGAGCTCTAAAATTGGCAGATCTGGCTTAAAGGGTGGTGGTGGGGCTGCACTTGAAGGCTGTGATGCTATAAAGCCTTCGTTCTTCCAGCCCAGAAACTGCAGGACCCTAGGGGTGTGCCTTTTGGGGTTTTTGACATGATGCATGTGTGTGTGTGTGTGTGTAATATATATATATATATATATATATATATATATATATATATATTATATCTATGCCTGTGCGCTCTTTGGGGGCCGAGTACCCACCAGAAGTTCAAGTGACCACTCAGACGAGAGAAATGTGTGAGGGGGTAAACCTGCCCCTCCAGTCTTAACTTCAGTTTGCAAGTTGTTGCTGGTGATCTAAAAAAAAATAGATATATTAGAAGACAACACAAAATCACCCATTCACTGGCGGAGGCCGAGAGCACCTGGCCGGTGGCCTCCGGTCAACGCTGGGCTGGGGCAAGTGCGCCTGCCATGGTCCCGTGAAAAAAAAACGGCATTCTGGTTCCTCCCTGTGTCTTGGACTGGCCTGTTAGAGCCAGCTTTGTGGAAACTTCCCAGACTCCGTGGCTTTGGCAAGTGGAAGTACGTGTTGAAGCCGGTTGCTAACAGCGTGGCCTGGGCTGTCTTGTGAAGTGCATGGGAGTGATGCTGAGGAATGACAGATCCAGGTTTGGCTGAAGAGTTCTTTTAAAAAATGCCTCCCATGCCGGCTGGGTGCACTTTTTAGCAGGCCTTGGAGCAGAGCCGTAAGAAAGGAGTTTTCAGTTGTTCCGGTTGGTACCAACCTTCTGCATCATTAACCGTTTCAAGAAAGCAGTCTGGTCACCAGCGATGGGGTTTTGTGCCCGCTGGAAGGATAACAAGCAGAAGTACTCAGCAGTCTTTGCCTGTTTTCCTGGTCCTCAGCCCTCTGGTTTCTGCAGACGGGTTGTAGGTCTTGGCTGTCAGGTACCTGGATTATGCTGGGAGTTTTAACTTTGCCAGGATAATTTTAGCACCAGAGGTTCAAACCCAGACATGCTTAGTAGGGTCAAGAGTAAACACTAGGCAGTGTGGTTAACTAAAGTTGGTTAAGCTTTCTGCAGTTCTGTAGCCAGGCTCAATTCTAACAGGGAAAATAATGGGTTTAAAAATATTTCTCTGCATGTTACGGATGGACAATGCTTTCTTTCCTTCCTGTTATCAGATTTTCAGATTGAGAATTGATTATTTGGCAGCTTCAGAGCTGAGTTAGTTAGGAAATAAATATTGCCATTTATCAAATGTTCCTAACTAGGCATTAGTTAAACAGATTAGCTATTAATTTTCCCCTGCCGAATGTCTGCGTCTGGTGGTGTATATGCTGGGAAGGTAAACAAAATCTTTATGTGTGTTTATCCCAGGATTGTGGAATTATTGACATGGCTACCCTCGAAGCCAAGAGCAGTCATTCAGGTTTTGTTTTTTTATTCTTACAGTTATGAGATTTATTTTATTGTCTTGCTTTGGCCATTAATCAAGTCACAGTAGCTTTTTTTTCCTCTCTTCTTCTGGGAATGTTCTTGTGGTAATAAAGCTTTGAAGGCCCATGAATCATAATTCATTCTTTTAAAAATATTGTGGTGATTGTCAGGATTTGATTTATAGGAATTGATACAGGGAGTGACACAGCTCTTTGGGCCCCGCCCTTTTAGGCATGTCCGTTTTTGCCAAAGATTTGTTGAGAAGCCAGCTCGACGTCTCAAAAAAGAGCGTTTCCGTCTGCTCTATGGGCATTGAGAAGATTAATTTTACAGGTTCCATAGTAAACACGAGTCTTTTCACAGCTTGGTAAGCAGGCTTCCACATAGCAGGCGTGTGTTAATATCACATAGCATTTATGTGAGCTTGCTGTGAAAACAGTTGTTCTATGAACTGTGTGGAAAGTACTCCGTTTGGCTTCCTTTAACCCGCTTGGGCCTGTGGTTTTTGTTGCGGTAGGAGCATTAATTATAAGGGAGGGGACTGCTGCTTATATAATAAAGTGTGTGATCAAAAAAAAAAAAAAAACCACTGCAAAGCTTATTTATCATATTCTTTTTCTTTATCCTTTGATGGTTGGGCTGGTCATAATAATCAAAAGCATTGTTTTCTTGGGAAAAGTATAAGGATTCTCCGTAAAGTTGATTAATCAGATAGTACTGACATGGTTTTGCATTCAGTGGTTGCCTCGAGTTTACAGTATTTGAAAAGTGACCAAGAACTTTTAAGGTGGCTTGATGCTCACAGCAGGGGGAAAATGTCCAGTTTCTAGCATTTCTGGCCTTCAGATTTAAAAAAAAATAGGATTGCACAGTTTGATCCTTGAGTTACATCTGTGTCTGAAATCTGTCACTCAGTCTTGTGGCGAGCGCTCTCCAGAGAAGTCTCCAGAGTCTTGACAGTGTCTTCCTGGGCCAACGGCCAAATTGCTTCATGGACTTGTGTTGAATTGATTAACTTCCGTTTTTGTCTTCTCATGGAGAGTGGAGTTGTACCTTGGCATTCCAAAAAAGACTCTTGAGTGGCCTGGTTATCTTAACCAACAACACAAGGAAAAACTTAAGAAAGGTGGGGGGGAAAAGGGCATGGTTGATACCCAGTTATATGTGTTAATAGAGATTGGCACATAATCCGAGGCACCGAAAATGATGTCAGTTCATCTTGGAAGTTCCCCTGCAACCAGCTGGCTCACCTGTCTAGTTATGCTCGGTCCAATCTAAGGTCAATTGAGCAGACCAGAAAGACTAGTGTGGCTTTACCCACGCTCTGTGGAAAATTCACACTCGGGCCGAGACCGGTTTGGCTCAGTGGATGGGGCGTCGGACTGCGGACTAAAAGGTCCCGGGTTCGATTCCGGCAAGGGCATGTACCTTGGCTGCGGGCACATCCCCAGTGGGGGGCGTGCAGGAGGCAGCTGATCGATGTCTCTCTCTCATCGATGTTTCTGACTTTCTATCCCTCTCCCTTCCGCTCTGTAAAACATCAATAAAAATATTTAAAAAAAAGAAAAAAAAATTCACACTCGGGTAATTGGAATTTGGTGGTATATTTGCCATAGGGTTCATGCTAATGATATTGTATTAATGTCGCTTCTGGGATATCTCATATTTCACTGTGGGCATTTTTTGGGGGAAAGCTCTTGATGTTTTTATTGACTTTGAACTTTCACTTGCAGTGTAAGGATCCAGACAAGTGGCTCAGACCCCAGGCCGTACAAATTTGTGCTGATTGTTCTGCTCTAACAGCAGTCGAATTCAGCTCATTTTATTTCTGACTTCATAAAACTGTGATTTAGGGAGGAGAAAGGGTTAGGAACAGCTAGGATCTTGTGGATTAGGAATAATTCTGAATTTGCAAGTTTAAGGGAAACCAATAAAATAAAGAGGATATTAACGAGTTGCTTTCTTTTGTGGGGAGAGGAAGACAAGGGCAGCTGGATCTGTTCTTGGCGTGCTTTTCAACAAGGCTACTGTGGCGTTTTAAGGAATAATACAGGCTTGAGAACATGAGTTTGATTCCATGGCACTCTTAATCTGCTTTTACTTTTCTGGGTTAAATAAAATACACAGCAAAAAGACCCTGTGATATTTTATAAGGGTTTTCAAGTTCTCTGGGCAGCTGCTTGTAGGGCCTACTGCTTAATTTGGGTTTACTGAGGAAATGGACGACTTTTGCTTTTTCCTCATGGAAGACAAGCTGAGAATGGGTGGGGTATGCTGAGCTATTGGGGTTTTGGTTTAGCACTATTAAAACATTTTTGTGTGGTTTTTTGTTGTTGTTGTTTTTATAGAGAGGAAGGGGGGAAAGAACCTGTATGCCTAAATGGTAGCGATAAGTCTAGGCTCATAGATGGTAACAGTTATTTTCATGCCGTGGCCGACTCTGGTTCATTCATTTGTAATTCGGCAGTTACTCATTGAGCACCCATTATTTGCGAGGCTCTGAGTTTAGGCTCTGGGAATATGTTGATAATTCAGAACAACACAATCAACTGCCTCTGCCCATCCCCGACCTGTCTCCCTAGTTTGCAGTCCAGAGCGGAGGTTGACATGTAAAGGAATAGATATTGCAAAATGTGACAAATGCTCTGAGGAAGTCCCAGGGATCTAGAGCAGCCGAGGAGAACCTCTCTGGGGGTTGGGGTGAGAGTGGCAGAGGGCACCAGACAGAGGACAGCCTTGGTGGAAGGTCTTTGGCTTTGGCCATGGAAGAGAGGCAAGGTGGATAATGGGAGGGAGAGAGGGCACGAGAGGTGATTGATCAGGCAGGGCTCCGGGGGCCTTGAAAGGTTTGGGTTTCATCGGAAGAGTAGTGGGAAGCCATTACAGTCAGAGGTGACAGCCCCTACCCAGTGCATTGGTGGAGAGGGGCAGGTGTGGAATTGGGGAGCACAGTAATGTGGCAGTTGGAGCAGGTCAGGTGGGAGGTGACAGGTGAATGGAGGGGAGCAGGTGGGTGCCAGACGCATATTGAAGGTAGAATGGACAGGGCTTGGGGATGGATTTGGTGGGGGTTGGGGAGGAGGAATCTAGGATAACAGGTTTCTGACTTGAGCAGTTGGGTAGATGCGTGGAACTATTTGCAGAGATGGGGAAGAGGGAGAGGGCAGGGAGCAGAATCACACCGTTTCTGTTTGGGCTCCTTGGAATCTGAGATGCCTGTTTGACTCAATGAGGAGATGTTAAGCAAGCAGTCTGATAACGCATGCCCAGGCCAGAGATGAAAATGTGCGAATCGTCAGCCATGGGGTGGCGTTTTAATCCAGGGGACTGGCGGACATGTCTTAAGGAGCCTGGAGGGAAAAGGCAATGCCCATGAGTGTGTGTGAGATAAGGCTGGAGCAATCACCAATGGATTTGGCGAAATGGAACTCATTGGCAACTTTGCAAACAGTTTCAGTGGAGCGATGGATTGGGCAGAAGCGAGGTTGGAGGGGTTGGCAGGGGAATGGGAGACGAGGACCTGGTAGTGGCATGTGTAGACAACGTTTGGGCACAGCTTGACCAGAAAGGGGGCCAGAGGAATGGGGTGGGAGTTGGAAAGACACGTGGTAGAGGGAAGGGTTTTTTGAGGTACTGGTGGTATATCTGTGTGCTGATGCGAAACGGTGGAGAGGGGGTGACTGATCAAGAGCACTGGGTTGGGTCGCCTTGAGGCAAAAGCCCTTGAGGCCTGTGGGGGAAGATGTGGCTTTTCCAGAGGAGGACACTTCCTGCATGTGGCCACAGGTGCAGGTGCAGGTGCAGGTGAGGGAAGGTGGGGGAGCCGGGCCCTGAGGTGCTCTGCCTCTCCAGGCTGAGGCCGCACCCCCTGGGAAGGGCTTTGGGCTCAGGACTGGAGTCCTGCCAGAGACTGCAAGGGTTAAAACTGCATCAGAAAATTGTGCTGCAATTTTTTTTTTTGAGCATTTGACTGCATTACTGAGCAGTATGGAGGGAAGAGCAGACTCTTTCGGAAAAGAGTCTTCAGTTAAAGTGATTTGGGCCTCGCATTACACTTATTTGAAAACTGTGATTGGAAAAAGACCTCCGTGATGTTCAGCCCTGTTGTAAAGTTAGTGGGCACTGGGTCAGATGTTTTGAACAAGAAGCTCCAGAGAAAAGGGCAGAGACCTGCCTCCCCTTCAGGCTGCCTTTCATCAAAAATATGCCACCGACTGCCTGCCTCTGTGCCACGCATGGAGTCTGCATGGGAGGTGGGCGGGGGAGGAGAGAGAGTCAGAAAGCCTGGGGTGGGGTCCTGCTCCATCTTCGCTCCGGGCAAGTGGGCCTCTGAGCCTGTCTCCACATGTGCAAAAAGAGGGTGATGAGGGTGATAGCATCTGTCGCCTCTCTTCTTAGACTTGTGAGGATGCAATCAGATAATGCACGGAAAGTGCTATGTAAACTGCAGCAGGCAGCAGCAAGGTGAATTGATCTTCAGCCAGATCTTTTCAGATATAAAAACCTGACAACCAATGAAACACGTCCCTGAATTTTCCAAAGCTTCTACTGAAAGCTGTTCACCGTGTTCACTCCCATTTATGTTTCCTCCGTCGAAGCTGCTTCCTATTCGGCCTTTTCCAGTCCTCTGTGATCCCTTTGGCGAAACTGATCTGGCTGCTGGAAGGCGGGCATCAGAATGCTGGCTGTGAAAGGTCAAACTCTGGTTCCATATTTAGAACCTAGACCTGTCCACCCAAACGGCCAGACCTGCTTGGTTTGTGACCTGGGGTGCAGGGGAACCTTGAACCTGCTACCCAAGAAACCTGTCTGTGGTCTCCTGCTGCTAGACGTCTTCATTTGGCTCAGCGTTCGTTCGTTTTTGCAAATGAAAACTGTTGTGAGGCCTGAGTCTGCCTGAAAAACAGTCCTTTAGCCTTTAGTCTTACTGTGTATGGTGGGAAGTCATTTCCAGTTCTAAAACCAGCCATGCCCTAGCCGGTTTGGCTCAGTGGATAGAGTGTCGGCTTGTGGAGCAGAGGGTCCCGGGTTTGATTCTGGTCAAGGGCATGTGACCCCGTTGCAGGCTCCTCCCCGGCCTGGGGCCTGGTCAGGGCACCTGCAGGGGGAGACCAGTTGATGTGTTTCTCTCACATCGATGTTGCTCGCTATCTCTTCCATTCTTTAAAAAAATCAATGAAAAAATATGCCGGTACTTGGGGGAGGATTAACACCAACAAAAATAAAAAATAGCCTGTACTTTTCACTAATCAGACCCTGGCATCTGCTCAGTAGGGTGAGGCTCTCCTTTCTTTCTACATTAATTTTTATCATGAAGAATCTTTAAACGTGTACAAAAGCAGACAGTAGTGTAACGAGCTCCCTTTCCCCTCTCACCTGGATTCGGTGGGTAATCAGATTTGCACACCTGTGGATGGATAACAAGACCTCCGGTATTTATTTGTGTAATAAATACAAGTTGTCAGTTTTGAAAGATCAGTGGAACTGATATCAGTTTGGTTTCATAGAGAGGGGAAAACAAACAACAAAAAAGCAGAGGGAGGAAGTGGACGCCGCCATGAAATAACTAGTGTTTGCCTAGGTCCAGAGCCTCTTCGACTTGTCCTGTTTTATCGGTGTCTTGTGGCAGCAACCATAGGAGGCAGATATTATTCTCATTTTACAGCTGAGGAAACTGAGGCTCAAGAAGTCGAATTGAAAAAGTAAAAATAAGCCATTAACCCGGAGTCATATGACCAGCCCGCTTTCAAAGCCCAGGTGTAATGCCCAGAATTTAAATGGTCTCCAAACTTTATTGCACTTTCAAATAGCCATTGCTATGCAGTACTAAGCAAGAACGTGATAGAATATATGTAAGAGATCATGGAAACCAAAACGTGCCTCTGGGAATTTCAGGCTTCTATGTCTAGGGACCTTCGCTGGACACTCGGATGATTGAAGTGGGTGCGGGCATTACGTTTTAAAAGCCTGAACTGTCTGGCTCTTGCTGGAGCACCAGCTTTAAGCCTGCTCAGAGTAAAGCCGAAACTTGACTTGAGCCAATCGCACGGCTCTTCTCCATCAGCCTCCTACTCTCAGCCCAGTCCCTCCCGTGGGGCCCTCGGTGGAGGAACCGGGACAGCCCCGGGTCGGTTTTAGGGAGTGTGGCCGGGGTCTCCAGCCCCTGGCTTTGGGCACAGCGGGGGGCCTGGGGCCCGTGCTCCCCTGGAAAGTTTCCTGAGGGCCCCCGAGTCTTTGTCACAACAAAGGCTGCTCTGAGGGCTTCTCTTCATCTTTGGGAAGTTGCCACCGACCTCACTTCTTTGCACGATTTTTTAAAAGGAAAAGAAAAAACAAAGATGGATTTGATGCCCTCGGAGTTTTAATAGGAGTGTCCTTTTGCGTTCCCTCTGTTGTCATCACGGTGGGAGATAGCAAGCTCCCTTAAAATTCAGCCAGAGGATGCCAGTCCTTGAGGCTGATTGTTAAGTATTGGGACTTGTTCACTTTTCTTTCTCGGTTGGGTGAACACATGTGAGCCGAGGGGTTTTCCTGGGGAGCCACAGTAGGTGGGACATTTAGGGGTGTCTTTCCTTTTGAAGAGTCGGAGCTTCTTCAGAAACCAGTATGAAATTCAGACAACTTCACGGTGCAGACACTCATTCCTGAAGTCCTTCTTGAGGGCCCTATGTGCCTGCTTGTGGGTTAGGGCTTTGGGGTGGGCTGGAGGGGGAGTTCTGGGCTCTGCACCCCTTGGTGCTGTTGGCACACGTATCCCTGGGCGTGTCTCCCACCCCTTCTAGACTGCCCCAGGGAGGGCGGAACTGGGCCATTCATTCTTACGCCCCCAGCACCCAGCACCCAGCACCCAGCCTGGCACTAGTTAAAGCCGTATAAATGCTTACTTTATTTAAGAATCAGCTTTGCGGTGTTGTTTTGCCTTTGTTTTTCCCCTCCACTGGTTGTTGTTGGAGGACAAACCCAGAGCTCTCTGCCACCAGGGTCAGTTCCTGCAGCCGCTGAAGGAGATCAGACTAGAGAAATGTTTCCTTCCCTCTTGCTTTGCTGGCCCCACAGCCTTTAGCTGGGGTGGTTTAACCGAGCTCTGAAATGCAAATGCGGCCCCATCCCCCATCCCTTTTAATAAGTGACATTTTGTTAAATCAGTTATTCAAGGCCTTATCTATATTTCTGTCTGTGCTGGCTTAGTCAAAATAGGAGAGTGAATATTAGATTTCTTCCCGCCCCTCCTCCTTCCCTTCCTCCCCTTGGAGCAACTCTACATAAGATTTCTGATAGGGGAGGGGTGCTGTGTCCTTGAAGAAGTAAACGCTGCACGCAGAAAAAAATGTGGAGGGCTTTGACTTGTAGCGAATGCTGTTTTTCAGCAGCTGTGATTTTTCCATTTTTCTTTTTCTTTCTGTTTTGATTAGTGGAACTCATTGTGCTCCAGGGTTGGGATTGCGTTGGGGGAGGGGGAGGAGAGAGAGCAGCTTTTACTGGGAGAGCTCGAGCTGGGGAGGAGGTAGGGGAGAAGGGGTTTATTGAAAATATATGTCTACTTCTGCTATGATAAAGCGGCGGGCATGCAGACTGCAAGGGGGAAATCATTATTGTGGTAATGTAGGCAGAGCGCCGCTTTCTCATTAGCAGAGCTCGGCCCACGTGCAGGAGGAGGCTGCCTGGCTGCTTTGAGAGTTGGGGTATTCAATAATAGCAGAAACTCAGGGGATTGTCTGCATCCCCCCTGCTCACCCCCTCCAGTTGCCTTCTCCTTTCTTTCTCCCATCAGTTTGTAACCTTTTCAAAGCTGCTTGTTGGATTTCGTGGTCTCCTTCTTCACCCCTGTCACCCCAAGATGCTGTAAGGGCGGTTTAATTTTTAAAGTTAGAGGGAAATAAAATAAATTTCCTCTTGGGAACTCGAGAAGAATTTTGGCAACACGTGACGAGTCAGAGATTGGATTATGTCCATCCCAGAGAGCACCAAGGAGCAGCTATGTAGGAGCTCCGGAATTTGCATATGGGGGTTCCAGATCGCTGGCTGCTGTCGACAGAGAGCTTACGGTGTGCCTGGCCCTGTGTGGATGTGTAGTCAGTCAGCCTCCCAACAACTGTAAGAGGCCAAGGCGATGCCCACTTCTCATCCCGCACCAGCTTGGGAGCACGCGGGTGCTGAGTTTCGGAGCTGGTGTCCAGACCCAGGACTGACTCCGAACACTGGTTCCTGATCATTCGTTTTGCTGCCTTTGAAAGCTGGCTAGTCCCTTCCCCTCTTCAGACCTCTGGGTTCGGACACCTGGGCAAAATAGAGCCACTGCAAGGCCGGGTGTGGACAGTGAGGGGAGGTGGGCAGGATAATCGTGAGGACTCACCCCAGCGGTCATTCTACGGAAGGTCGAGGTTAGGCAGTCACATCTTTGTTAGAAGAGGTGAATACCCTGCCCCCGCCCCTGCCGGGCCACTTGTTCGTCAAGCTTTTATTGAGTGCCTCCCATGGCCAAGATTGTACCCGAGGCTGGACAAGTAAGAGACTGAGCTCAGAGCCCAGCGGAGGATGGTGATGAGGACATATAAATATGATTCACGACGATGCCTGGCTAGGAAAAGACAACATGCAGACGTAGTACGTGCGAGAGCCGGTGCGGAGCAGCCAGGGAAGTCTTCAGGGAGAGGTGGGACCTGGTGGCCTTGTGTGGGTTCAGTGGGTGCTTGCTGGGGAGACGGGGGGGGGGGGAGGGAACAGCATGGTGACTATAAGAAGCCACGTGCAACCTGGCCTGACCGAAATGTTACTTCAAAACTTACCTACTTAACTTCATTTCTATCAGCTTCAGTTTCATGCTCTAGCATGTGCTGTCCAGTATGATAGCTGTTAGCCATGCATGGCTATTTACATAGAAGTTAATTAAAGATTCAATAAAATGAACAGTTCGGCTCCCCCAGTTGCGCTAGCCACTTGTCAAGGGCTCCGTAGCCACAGGTGGCTAGTGGCTACCATATTGGAAAGCATCTAGAACATTTTCATTAATGCAGAAGGTTCTGTGAGCTGACACTGCCCACAAACTTTGCTCCTAGGTTGCTTCTGCAGGGAATGTCTCCTTTGCCCCTCATCTGCCTCATTCCCACTTCCTTCGGGGGCCTGCCCTAAGCACCCCAGCCTAGGCCTCTCTCCCACTGTCCATCTGCATTGCAGCATCCCTCTCTGTGTTTGTCTCCCCAACAGGACTTCTGACTTCTTAAGGGTATAAGCCAGGTCTTGTTCATCCTTGGGCCGTGTCCTGTTTATCATTGTGTCCCCAGTGCCCAGCTGGGGTCTGGCACCTGGGAAACTCTGTGACAGGTGCAGGTGATGGGGCTGGAGAGCTAGGCAGGGATTGGGCAGGGAGGACCTGGTGCCATGTTATGGAGCTTGATCTTGACCCTGTAGGCAGTGGGAGTCCCTGAGGGTGCCAGTGAGGAGGGCTGTGTGGGGGAATGGGTAAAGCCTGTTTCATGTATTATGCTTTAAAATAGTATGAGGGGTATTTTGAATGTGTTTTAATATATTGCTCCTTAGGTAAATATTCCTTAGAAACTGTTTTTTCTTAAATAGTTGTTTAGCATCCTCTCAGATGGATTCTATGATTACTACATATTTATTTGTTATTTATTAACTAGTCTCTGTTATGAGAAATTTAGCTTATTTATAATTTTTGACTATCATAAGTAACTAGAGGCCCGATGCATGAAATTTGTGCAGGGTGCTCAGCCCTCGCAGCCCTTGCAGCCTCAGCTTTATCCAGAAGGTCATCCGGGTAGTTGTTCTGCTGTCCTGTCTAATGAGCATATTAGCTCTTTATTATACTATTAGAGGCTCAGTGCATGAAATTCATGCAGGGGGCCTGGGGTGGGGAGAATGTCCCTCAGCCCAGCTTGAACCCTCTCCAATCTGGAACACCTCAAGGGGTGTCCAACTGTCTGTTTAGGCCCAATCCCACCGGGCAGTTGGACATCCCTCTCACAATCCAGGACTGCTGGCTCCCAACTGCTCGCCTGCCTGCCTCCCTGATTGCCCCTAACCACTTTTGCCTTCCAGCCTGATCACCTCCTAACCACTTCCCTGCCAGCCTGTTAGCCCCCATCCTCCCTCCTATGCTGACCTGATCACCCCTAACTGCCCCCCCTGCAGGCTTGATTGCCCCCAACTGCCCTCCCTTGCAGGCCTGGTCCCTCCCAACTGCCCTCCCCTGCTGGCCTGATCACCCACAACTGCCCTCTCTTGCAGGTCTGGAACCTCCCAACAGCCCTCCCCTGCTGGCCTGATCACCCACAACTGCCCTCCCTTGCAGGCCTGGTCCCTCCCAACTGCCCTCCCCTGCTGGCCTGATCACCCACAACTGCCCTCTCTTGCAGGTCTGGAACCTCCCAACAGTACTCCCCTGCTGGCCATCTTATGATGGCCATCTTGTGTCCACATGGGGGCAGGATCTTTGACCAAATGGGGACAGCCATCTTGTGTGTTGGAGTCATGGTCAATCTGCATATTATTATTTTATTAGATAGGATAGAGGCCTGGTGCATGGGAGGGGGGCAGCTAGTTTGCCCTGAAGAGTGTCCCAAATCAGGGTGGGGTTCCCTTGGGGCATGGGGTGGCCTGGGCAAGGGACCTGTGGTGGTTTGCAGGCCAGCCATGTCCCCCGGCAACCCAAGTGGAGGCCCTGGCATCTGGGACTTATTTATGTTCTACAATTGAAACTTTGTAGCCTAGAACAGAGCCAAGCCTTCTGTTCTCTCTGTGGCGACAGCCATTTCTGTTTGGGTTTATTTACCTTCTACAATTGAAACTTGGTAGCCTAGAGTGGAGGCCTAGGCACTAGGGCTGCAGAAGCTTGGCTTCCTCCATCGCCGTGGTAACCCTCTGCTCTCTCCAGCTCCCCAGTGGTTGCAGCCATTTCTGTTGGGATTATGTATCTTCTATAATTGAAACTTAGTAGCATTGAGTGGAGGCCTAGGCCACCAAGGCCAGGTGGAAAGCTTGGCTTCTTCCATTGCCAGGGAAACCCAAGCCTCCCTCCTGCTCTCAGTGGCCGCAGCCATCTTGGTTGGGGTCTATTTGCATATTTTCTCCTGATTGGCTGCTGGGTGTGGCTGGTGGACTTGGCTGGTGGATGTGGTGGAGGTGTGGTCAATTTGCATATTACTCTTTTATTATATAGTACTAGTGGCACGGTGCACAAAATTCATGCAAGCAGGAGGGAGGGGACCGTCCCTCAGCCAAGTTTGCACTCCCTCCAATCTGGGACACCTTGAGGGATGTCCGACTGCTGGTTTAGGCCCCATCCCAATCTGGGACCACTGACTCCTAACTGCTCATCTGCCTGCCTGCCTGATCACCCCTAACCACTCTGCCTCCTGGCCAGCTCATCCCAACTGCCCCCTGCTGCCAGCTTGCTCACCCCAATTGCTCCCCCTGCTGATGTACTCACCCCCAAACTGCCCTCCCCTCCTGGCCTGATCATCCCTAACCACCTCTGCCTCGGCCTCACCACTATGGCTTAGTCCAGAAGGATGTCCAGAAGGTTTCCCAGTCTAATTAGCATATTACCCTTTTATTAGTATAGACTAGAGGCCTGGTGCATGGATTCATGCACTGGTGGGGTCTCTTGGTCTGGCCTGTGGGAATAGGGACAAAACTGACTCAACAACATCCCCTGAGGGGTCCCAGATTACGAGAGGGTGGTTCTTGGGTGATGCACCCAGAATTGGGCTCTCTCCTCTCTGGTTCCAAGAACTGCAGCTACCAAGTCATCGCAGTTCAGCAGCTCCTGCGTTAAGCATCTGACCCCTGGTGGTCAGTGTGAGTCATAGTTACTGGTTAGATGGTCAGATGGTTGCTTAGGCTTTTATATATATAGATTATTAGTATAAATAGGATGCTTTGATGAACATCCAGGTACATAAATCTTTGATCACATCTCAGATTCTTTTCTTTATTTTTAAAAAAATATCATTTTTATTGATTTCAGAGAGGAAGAGAGAAGGAGAGAGAGATAGAAACAACGATGATGAAAGAGAATAATTGATTGGCTGCCTCCTGCACTGGGGATCGAGCCTGCAACCAGGGCATGTGCCCTTGACTGGAAGCAAACCTGGGACCCTTCAGGCTGCATGCAGATGCTCTCTCCACTGAGCCAAACCAGCTAAGGCTCAGATTATTTTCTTAAGATAAATTCCTGGAAAGGAGAATTGCAGTGTTAGGAAATATGTATTTTTAAGGTTCCCGATAACATTCCCTAATTGTTCCTCACAGAACTTAAAAACTGATTTGCGTTCACACTACTCGCATATGAGGGAGAGTACTCACCTCACTTCATTGTTTCCCAACAATGGTGACTCTTGTGTCGCACGGATTGCCTTCTGAACAAGACCCCTCGCTTCTCGGGGCTCCGCTTCCTGCTGCAAGGTGGCGTGCAGCTGTCTCTTGCATGATGGCTGTTGCTTGTTAGTTTGGCAAGATCTTTGTATTTTTGTTGTGGAAAGATGGCGCAGATGACCTGAATTATTATCAGGAGCGAGTCTTCCTACTGAGTTAGGGTTTCCTCATGCTCATGGAGAGACACCTTGAGGCGTGCCCTCACAGCAAGCTCAGCGAGGGGCGGCCGGTCCCTGTCCTGGGCCCAGGGTGTGCCTGATACCTGGTCTGTCTGTGTTGGCCGACCGGCGCGTTCTTCACTCATACACATGTTGCCAGTAATTGGCTGCAGCATTACAGGGTCTCTGTCCAGTTTTCTAGGAATTTCTTCTTTTTGAACCTTTGTAAGAAACTGAAGGCTACTTTCACCTCCCTCAAGAAAATACTGTAGTCGTTTTATATGAAACCAAATGTCGAGGGGAAAAGTTGTTCTGAAAATGCCGAGGAGTATAAAGAAAATGAAAACCAGTCGTCATCATCTTGATAAGCAGAAGTGCTGCTTCAAAAAAGTGTTTCTTTCTAGTATTTAAAAAATAAATACACATCTTTACATAGTTGGATGCTTTGTGCGTGTGATTTTGTATTTTGATTTTAGAGCCTGGGCTGAATTGATACTTTAACCATTTCCTGGACAATACAAGATTCTTACATCTCTTAGACTCCTTTTATGTCCTTAATGCCTTTGGAGGGTCTATGATTTTTTTAAATAGGATTTTTTTATTTCTCTTTTAGAGAGAGAGGAAGGGAGGTTTGTAGTTGTGAGTACAGGGAACAGTTTATACTTGTGTGATTGTTTATTACTTACTAGAGGCCTGATGCGTGCCACTTGTGCAAGAGAAGCCTTCCTTCCCCCTCGCCTGCACCAGCTCCCCTAAATTCCACAAGCCATTATTTTTAAAAGTCAATAATTTAGGTTAATCCACATATTTACTCTTTTTGGATGGTCTTTCTTTCTTCTTGTATAACCATGCTCAGGTCCTCTCTCAGATTAGTTGCCTTCTGTCTAAAGAACTGTGTTTAGTTGTGTGTGTGTGTGTGTGCGCGCACGCACATGCGGGTGTGTGGGTGTGTCTGTGCCTGTGTGTGCCTCTCTGTGTGTGTGTGTCTGTGCCTGTGTGTGCCTGTGCCTGTGTGTTCCTGTGTGTGTGTGCCTGTGTGTGCCTCTGTGTGTGTGTGTGTGTGCGTGCACGCGCGCACATGCGGGTGTGTCTGTGCCTGTGTGTGCCTGTGTGTGTGTGTATGTGTGTGTGCGCGCGCACATGCAGGTGTGTGGGTGTGTCTGTGCCTGTGTGTGCCTGTGTGTGTGTGTGGGGGGTGTGGGTGTGTCTGTGCCTGTGTGTGCCTGTGCCTGTGTGTGCCTGTGTGTGCCTGTGTGTGTGTGGGGGTGTGCCTGTGTGTGCCTGTGTGTGTGTGTGCCTGTGCCTGTGTGTTCCTGTGTGTGTGTGCCTGTGTGTGCCTCTGTGTGTGTGTGTGTGTGCGTGCACGCGCGCACATGCGGGTGTGTCTGTGCCTGTGTGTGCCTGTGTGTGTGTGCCTGTGTGTGTGTGTATGTGTGTGTGCGCGTGCACATGCGGGTGTGTGGGTGTGTCTGTGCCTGTGTGTGCCTGTGTGTGTGTGGGGGGGTGTGTGGGTGTGTCTGTGCCTGTGTGTGCCTGTGTGTGCCTGTGTGTGTGTGGGTGTGCCTGTGCCTGTGTGTGCCTGTGCCTGTGCCTGTGTGTGCCTGTGCCTGTGTGTGCCTGTGCCTGTGTGTGCCTGTGTGTGTGTGCCTGTGTGTGCCTGTGCCTGTGTGTGCCTGTGTGTGTGTGTGTGCGCACGCTCGGGTGTGTGGGTGTGTCTGTGCCTGTGTGTGCCTGTGTGTGTGTGTGTGTGCCTGTGTGTGCCTGTGCCTGTGTGTGGGTGTGGGTGTGGGTGTGTCTGTGTCTGTGCCTGTGTGTGCCTGTGTGTGTGTGCGCGCGCACGCTCGGGTGTGTGGGTGTGTCTGTGCCTGTGTGTGTGTGTGGGGGGGGTGTGGGTGTGTCTGTGCCTGTGTGTGTGTGTGGGGGGTGTGGGTGTGTCTGTGCCTGTGTGTGTGTGTGTGGGGGGTGTGGGTGTGTCTGTGCCTGTGTGTGTGTGTGTGGGGGGTGTGGGTGTGTCTGTGCCTGTGTGTGTGTGTGTGGGGGGTGTGGGTGTGTCTGTGCCTGTGTGTGTGTGTGGGGGGTGTGGGTGTGTCTGTGCCTGTGTGTGTGTGTGGGGGGGGTGTGGGTGTGTCTGTGCCTGTGTGTGTGTGTGGGGGGTGTGGGTGTGTCTGTGCCTGTGTGTGTGTGTGTGGGGGGTGTGGGTGTGTCTGTGCCTGTGTGTGTGTGTGGGGGGGGTGTGGGTGTGTCTGTGCCTGTGTGTGTGTGTGGGGGGGTGGGTGTGTCTGTGCCTGTGTGTGCCTGTGTGTGTGTGTGCGCACGCTCGGGTGTGTGGGTGTGTCTGTGCCTGTGTGTGCCTGTGTGTGCCTGTGTGTGTGTGTGCCTGTGTGTGCCTGTGTGTGCCTGTGTGTGTGTGTGCCTGTGTGTGTGTGTGCCTGTGTGTGCCTGTGTGTGTGGGGGGGTGTGTGGGTGTGTCTGTGTCTGTGCGTGTGTGTGTGCCTGTATCTGTGCCTGTGCCTGTCTGTGCCTGTGTGTGTGTGTGTGCGCACGCGCGGGTGTGTGGGTGTGTCTGTGCCTGTGTGTGTGTGTGGGGGGTGTGGGTGTGTCTGTGCCTGTGTGTGCCTGTGTGTGTGTGTGGGGGGTGGGTGTGTCTGAGCCTGTGTGTGTGTGCGCGCGCACGCGCGGGTGTGTGGGTGTGTCTGTGTCTGTGCCTGTGTGTGTGTGTGTGCGCACGCTAGGGTGTGTGGGTGTGTCTGTGTCTGTGCGTGTGTGTGTGCCTGTATCTGTGCCTGTGCCTGTCTGTGCCTGTGTGTGTGTGTGTGCGCACGCGCGGGTGTGTGGGTGTGTCTGTGCCTGTGTGTGCCTGTATGTGTGTGCCTGTATGTGTGTGTGTGTGTGTGTCTGTGCCTGTGTGTGCGTGTGTGTCTGCGTGTGTGTATCTGTGCCTGTGCCTGTGTGCGCCTGTGTGTGTGTGTGTGTGTGTGTGTGTGTGTGTGCGCGCATGCGCACGCGGGTGTGTGGATGTCTGTGCCTGTGCGTGTGTGTGTGTGACTGTGTGTGTGGGTGTGTCTGTGCCTGTGTGTGTGTGGGGGGGTGTGGGTGTGTCTGTGCCTGTGTGTGTGTGTGTGTGCCTGTGTGTGTGTGTGTGCGCACGCTCGGGTGTGTGGGTGTGTCTGTGCCTGTGTGTGCCTGTGTGTGTGTGCCTGTGTGTGCCTGTGTGTGTGTGGGGGTGTGTGGGTGTGTCTGTGCCTGTGCGTGTGTGTGTGTGCCTGTGTGTGTGTGTGTGTGTGCGCATGCGCACGCGGGTGTGTGGATGTCTGTGCCTGTGCGTGTGTGTGTGTGACTGTGTGTGTGGGTGTGTCTGTGCCTGTGTGTGTGTGGGGGGGTGTGGGTGTGTCTGTGCCTGTGCGTGTGTGTGTGTGCCTGTGTGTGTGTGTGTGCGCACGCTCGGGTGTGTGGGTGTGTCTGTGCCTGTGTGTGCCTGTGTGTGTGTGCCTGTGTGTGCCTGTGTGTGTGTGGGGGTGTGTGGGTGTGTCTGTGTCTGTGCGTGTGTGTGTGCCTGTATCTGTGCCTGTGCCTGTCTGTGCCTGTGTGTGTGTGTGTGCGCACGCGCGGGTGTGTGGGTGTGTCTGTGCCTGTGTGTGCCTGTATGTGTGTGCCTGTATGTGTGTGTGTGTGTGTGTCTGTGCCTGTGTGTGCGTGTGTGTCTGCGTGTGTGTATCTGTGCCTGTGCCTGTGTGTGTGGGTGTGTCTGTGCCTGTGTGTGTGTGTGGGGGGGTGTGGGTGTGTCTGTGTCTGTGCGTGTGTGTGTGCCTGTATCTGTGCCTGTGCCTGTCTGTGCCTGTGTGTGTGTGTGTGCGCACGCGCGGGTGTGTGGGTGTGTCTGTGCCTGTGTGTGTGTGTGGGGGGGTGTGGGTGTGTCTGTGCCTGTGTGTGTGTGTGGGGGGTGTGGGTGTGTCTGTGCCTGTGTGTGTGCGCGCGCACGCGCGGGTGTGTGGGTGTGTCTGTGTCTGTGCGTGTGTGTGTGCCTGTATCTGTGCCTGTGCCTGTCTGTGCCTGTGTGTGTGTGTGTGTGCGCACGCGCGGGTGTGTGGGTGTGTCTGTGCCTGTGTGTGTGTGGGGGGGTGTGGGTGTGTCTGTGCCTGTGTGTGCCTGTGTGTGTGTGTGTGCGCACGCTCGGGTGTGTGGGTGTGTCTGTGCCTGTGTGTGCCTGTGTGTGCCTGTGTGTGTGTGTGCCTGTGTGTGCCTGTGTGTGTGGGGGGGTGTGTGGGTGTGTCTGTGTCTGTGCGTGTGTGTGTGCCTGTATCTGTGCCTGTGCCTGTCTGTGCCTGTGTGTGTGTGTGTGCGCACGCGCGGGTGTGTGGGTGTGTCTGTGCCTGTGTGTGCCTGTGTGTGTGTGTGTGCCTGTGTGTGCCTGTGTGTGTGTGTGCCTGTGTGTGTGTGCCTGTGCCTGTGCCTGTGCTTGTGTGTGCCTGTGTGGGTGTGTGTGGGGTGGGTGTGTCTGTGCCTGTGTCTGCCTGTGTGTGTGTGGGGGTGTGTGTGGGGGTGTCTGTGCCTGTGCCTGTGTGTGTCTCTCTGTGTGTGTGGGTGTGTCTGTGCCTGTGTGTGCCTGTGTGTGTGTGTGTGTCTGTGCCTGTGCCTGTGTGTGCCTGTGTGCCTGTGTGGGTGTGTGGGTGTGTGGGTGTGTGGGTGTGTCTGTGCCTGTGTGTGCCTGTATGTGTGTGTGTGTGCCTGTATGTGTGTGTGTGTGTGTCTGTGCCTGTGTGTGCGTGTGTGTCTGCGTGTGTGTATCTGTGCCTGTGCCTGTGTGCGCCTGTGTGTGTGTGTGTGTGTGTGCGCATGCGCACGCGGGTGTGTGGATGTCTGTGCCTGTGCGTGTGTGTGTGTGACTGTGTGTGTGTGTGTGTCTGTGCCTGTGTGTGCCTGTGTGTGTGTGTGTGTCTGTGCCTGTGCCTGTCTGTGCCTGTGTGTGTGTGTGTCTGTGCCTGTGCCTGTCTGTGCCTGTGTGTGTGTGTGTGTCTGTGCCTGTGCCTGTGTGTGCCTGTGTGTGTGTGTGTCTGTGCCTGTGCCTGTCTGTGCCTGTGTGTGTGTGTGTGTCTGTGCCTGTGCCTGTCTGTGCCTGTGTGTGTGTGTGTCTGTGCCTGTGCCTGTCTGTGCCTGTGTGTGTGTGTGTGTCTGTGTCTGTGCCTGTCTGTGCCTGTGTGTGTGTGTGTCTGTGCCTGTGCCTGTCTGTGCCTGTGTGTGTGTGTGTGTCTGTGCCTGTGCCTGTGTGTGCCTGTGTGCCTGTGTGGGTGTGTGGGTGTGTGGGTGTGTGGGTGTGTCTGTGCCTGTGTGTGCCTGTATGTGTGTGTGTGTGCCTGTATGTGTGTGTGTGTGTGTCTGTGCCTGTGTGTGCGTGTGTGTCTGCGTGTGTGTATCTGTGCCTGTGCCTGTGTGCGCCTGTGTGTGTGTGTGTGTGTGCGCATGCGCACGCGGGTGTGTGGATGTCTGTGCCTGTGCGTGTGTGTGTGTGACTGTGTGTGTGTGTGTGTCTGTGCCTGTGTGTGCCTGTGTGTGTGTGCAGGTGTGTGGGTGTGCCTGTGCCTGTGCGTGCGTGCGTGTGTGTGTGTGTGTGTTTGTGTGTGTGGTGGAGGTGTCTGCTGGTGTCACAGTTCTCTCAGATTTTATTTGAACACCTTCATATTTGGAGAATATTTTCACTGGATATAGAATTCTAGCTTGTCTTTTTTTAAAATTATCCTTTAAAGATATTCCATTGTCTTCTGGATTCCTTTATTTCTATTAAAACGTAACCTGTCAGTTTCATCGTGGTTCCTTTGAAGGTAACATATTTGTTCTTTGGTTTTCAGCAGTTTTACTATGATATGTGTAGTGTGGTTCTCTGTGTGTGTGTTCTTCCTGGAGTTTTCCAGAATTCATGGCTTGTTTTTTTTTTTGTTTGTTTGTTTTGTTTTGGAGGGGGGTCAGTTTTAGAAAATTCCTAGGCAGTTCTCTGCAAATACTGCTTTTGAGTATGTCTCTTCTCTTCTCAATTCCTGTACATACTAGGACCCTTTCATGATATTCTACATGTCCCTAAAGCTCATTTTTATATTTTCTCTGCTTCAATATGAAAATTTTTTCGATTGACCTATCTCCCTGTTCACCAGTCATCTCTTCTGCTATTTCTTATTTGTTGTCAAACCCATGATTTCAATTTTTAATTTGCTATTATCTTTCTAAAATATTTTATTTACATATACTAGGTGTACTGGTTAATAATGCGGATTTTGTAATAAAAGAAAACACAATAATTTCAAGAGAAACATCAAAAGTGCTTTATTCAAAGTAATGACCATTGCTAGCTACACATTTCCCCCATCTTTCAGGTAATTTGTGGATACTGTCCCAATAGAACTTTTCTTGTTTTGAGGCAAACCATTCAGAGACCCAATTTTCCACTTGATATGTTTTGAAGTGCTGCTCAGAAAGTGCATGTGCCCTCTATTGGAACAAGTGGTAATCTGAAGGAGCAAGTTCTGGTGAATATAGTGGGTGGGTTAATACTTCCTAGGCAAGATCTTTTAATGTGTCTATAACTGATTTTGAAGTGTGTGATGGTGCATCATCATGAAGCAAAATTATTTTGCCGTGTCTTCTGGTCCATTCTGGTCGTTTTATAATCAAAGCGTAGCTCAAATTGATTATTTGTTGTCGGTAATGATCAGTTTTAAGTTTTTTACCTGGTTTTAGGAGCTCATAACACACCACACCTTCCTGATCCCACCAAACGCAGAGCACTGTCTTCTTTCCGGAGCGATTTGTGCTTGCAGTCGATGCTGATGTCTGATCTGGATCAACCTGTGATTTTTTTGTGTTTGGGATTCTCAAAATAAATCCACTTTTCATCGCCAGTCACATTTTGATACAAAAAAGACTTTCTTTCGTGCCACTGAAGCAACATTTGACTGATGACTTTTCGGTTTTCCATTTGTCTTTAATTCAGTTGATGTGGCACCCATTTTCCGTCCTTTCAAATCTTTTCCATTGCTTGTAAATGATCAGCAATTGTTTGCTGAGCAATGTTTAATTTTCCTGCAAGTTGTTTTTGAGTTTGACACGCATCTTCATCCAATAATGCTTGTAATTGTTGGACTTCAAACTTTTTCGGTTGACCTGAATGTTATTTGTCTTTCACATCGAAATCATCACTTTTAAAGCGTTTAAACCAGCGTTTACAAGTATCTTGAGATATGGAGTGTGTTCAACATAAGCTTCCCAAAGTATTCAGCAGCGCTTTTCTTCAAAATAAAGTAATGAACTAAAACTTCCTGCAAATGCCCTTTTTTTGGCACGGAATTTGACTTTTTAAAAAGTAGCTATAATATTTTTTTAATGTATTTTATTGATTTTTTACAGAGAGGAAGGGAGAGGGACAGAGAGTTAGAAACATCCATCAACTGCCTCCTGCACACCTCCTACTGGGGATGTGCCCGCAACTAAGGTACATGCCCTTTGCCGGAATCGAACCCGGGACCCCTCTGTTCGAAGGCCAGCGCTCTATCCACTAAGCCAAACTGGTTAGGGTGAAATTCGAGATTTTTAGGCGTAAAAATATCTATGATGTTAACACCTTCAGAAAATTGGACATAAGTTTGAAGCTTGTTGTCAATACAACAAAATAGCATACATATCAAATCACATATATATCAATGTATGTATAACTCCATCTATTGAAAAAAATTCGCATTATTAACCGGTACACCTGGTAAATGATATATAATAATATTTATACATTAAAAATATATATTTATATGTATAATAAAATATTTTGAATGGATGGCTTTTCTTTTTTATTTTCTTTTTAAAATTTATTTTAAATTATAGTTGACATACAATATTATATTTGTTTCAGGTATACAACATAGTAGACATTTATATACCTTACGAAGTGATCACCATGATCAGTCTAGTACCAATCTGGCACCATATATATTTATTACAGTATTATTGACTGTATTTCCTATGTTAAACTTTACTTCCCCAGGACTAATTTTATAACTAGCAGTTTGTATATAATCTCCTTATTGTTTCTGTGCGTTCTCTTATCCCCGTGGTCGGTAAACTGCAGCTCTCGAGCCACATGTGGCTCTTTGGCCCCTTGAGTGTGGCTCTTCCACAAAATACCAGGGCCTGGGAGAGTCTATCTTGAAGAAGTGGAGTTAGAAGAAGTTTAAGTTTAAAAAATTTGGCTCTCAGAAGAAATTTCGATCGTTTTTGGCTCTGTTGACTGATGAGTTTGCCAACCACTGCCCTATCCCGCTGGCAACCATTGGTTTGTTCTCTGTACTTACAAGTTTGTTTTGTTTTTTCATTTACTAATTTTTTTTAGATTTCTACGTGAAGTAATATGGTATTTGTCTTTCTCTGTGTGACATGTTTCACTTAGCATAATACCTTCTAGGTCCACCCATGATGTCACAGATGGCTAGATTTCATCATTTTTTTATGGCTGAGTAATATTCCACTGTACATATGTACCACATCTTACTTATCCATTCTTCTGTTGAGGGGATTGTTTCTTATGATTGTGGTTTTGGTTTGGTCCCGTTTGCTGAATGCTTGGTCATTGTTTTTTGAATGCTGGGCGTTTTACATGGACAATGTAGAGGCTCAGGTTGGTGTAACCCCGTGATTCAGTTAAAGTTGCTCTATTTTTGATTCGCTCTCGCTTGTAGGGTGGGAGTTTGTTAGGGTCCCTCCTATTTGGTAGGCCCTGATTTCCACGTTTTGTTTCTCTGCCACTGAAACCCAAATTTCTACTTAACGTTTTAGTCTTTAAACAGCTTCTTTTCCTGGATGCCGGGTCTGGCCGTCTCCTCATGTGGCTCACGTGTCAACAGAGGCCTTGAGGGGAGGTCTGCAGGGCGTGGGCTCTCTTCTCTGCGGGTCGCTTTCCTCTGGCATCCTGGCCTGTCAAATCCCGGATGTCTTTGTAGCCCTGACCTCCAGTTTTCAGTCTTCTCCGTTTAGGAAGAAAGCTGCAGCCGGCCTGAATTTGCTGTTTTCTGTTTTACCTCAATGTTCCTTCCGCCCCAGGGGAAGCCTTCGCTGCTGACACACACCTCACCGAGCTTCCCTTTCCCAGGAGCGTGGTCCCTCCAGTCTAAGCTGTCTTGTTGCACTCCCCTCTCTTCACACAGCTGTTATTCTTGTTATTATTACCGTTTTGTGTTTTATCTGCCTTTATTGTTGTCCTGTATAGGAGTCTGAGTAGTTTAATAGCTGTTAGGTCATAATAGCTGAAAGTGAAGTCTAATTCTGCATCTTTTATTATCTGTCTCGTAAGTATTTTTCATGTCTTCACTATTTATTTATTAAGTGATTTTTAATATCTGCACAAACACCCCTTCTTAAGACTTTCACGATTTACTCAGCCACTCTCCTGCTGTCAGGTATTTAGGTCATTTCCCATAATTTACTTTTATAAATAATGCAGTAAGTGTCATTGTGCAAAGCATTTTATTAATATTTTAAAGGTATGAAATAGGACTTTCAGAGTTGAAAATATTAATCAGTAGTGATTGTTTTCATGTGTACATCACGTACATAATAAAACTGTAGACCTTTTCTCAGATATTTCAGAAGAAGTTTTCCTTTTAAAAAAGTGTTTTTCTCGCTTTAAAAATATTTATATAATGCTTACCATGCGGCAGATATTCTTTTACATGCTCTATTCTACAAACTGTAATTCTCCTAGGAGCCCTAGGACACTGGCACTAGTAATGAACCTGGTTGTAAAGGTGAGGGATCTGTGGCAAGAGGGGGGAGATAGCTTGCCCAAGGTCAGACAGGTAACTTGTTCAAGGTCACCCACTTGTCCTAACTGCAGAGCTGTGCCGTGCATTCTGAATTTGGAGCCCATGTTTTTAGCTCCTACAATGTACCATCTTGAGTTAATGTTTTAATTTATTACTTGTTTTCTACTAATTTTAGCTTATTCCTGGGCTTCCCTAGCCTTTCCTTAATTGGGCATTATTTCTCTCCTCTGCAGTGTGGCTGCTGGGGGATAAGTGTGGGTGTGGGGACATTTGAGGAAGGAGATACCATGGACTGAAGTTGTTTTGGGGACTAGGGCTTGTGTGGTGGCAACTCACTTTATAGATTGCCACGTAGGGTTGCCTGGTGGCTTTTAGTGAATCTGCTGGTGGTCTCTAGTGTGGATTTAATGACAAGGGACTTTCTGCTTCCATCTCTGTTTGGACTGGTTAGTGTTAGCTGGGCCACTGCCTTTGCACTTTAGAGAGGAATGGTAAAGTAATCTTTCTCTTTCCAGTTCCACTTAACATCAGAGATTAAAGAGGAAAGAGGTGTAAAGACAAGGCTCATGCACCGGTTGGAATATCAGGCCAGCCACAGGGCATATAGGGATTGAAAAGATTAGGTGCTAGTGCGTTGGACCTACCTAGTAAGTTGCAGGGAGTGGATGACAGTAAGGAGCCTATTGAACTTTGTCTCTCTTTGGAGCTTGCTGTGCTGTTCCATGTGCATCTCCAGGTCCCTCTCTGTCATATTGTCCTGCTACCCATTCCCCTCTTCCATCTTCCTACCCACCTTCCATCTTCCCTTTTGGGTCCAGCATTTGGGAGGGTGGGAAGGGTGGGAATTGGCTGTTTTCCTTTGGGTTGTTTGGGTTTAGAACTTGCTTTGATTAGTCAGAAAGAGCTTTGCAGAGAGGTAGCTTTGGGCGGTATTTATTCAATGGTGTCAAAGGAGGTTCCCCGGAAGAATGACCGAATGGCAGGGGTACCTGTCTCTTCCCTGCCTACAGCCCTTCAGCGGTCCCCTCCTTAGTCATTGAAAGCTAGACCTTACAATAGTCTGGAGACACCATGTCCCTTTCACACATGCTTCTGCGACACCACCTCCTCTGCCTGCTGTTCCCCCCGTGCTCACTGCTCCAGACACACTGGCCTGGCTGCTCCTCTCGCACACCTGGCGTGTGCTTGCCCCAGGGCCTTTGCACAGGTCATCCTTTCTGCGCGGACTGCCCTTTCAGAACCTAGATGCCCATTTGCATTGCTCACTTTCTCCTCCTTCAAGTCTTTGCTCAGTTGTGTCTCTCTTCCCCACTGAGTTTTTCTCACTGCTGTATTTAACACTGGGCCCGACTCCTGCCTGATTCTCTCACCCCCTTTGTCTGCTCTTTTTCTTTTTCTTCCCCAAAGCACTTGAACCTCTAGCATTCCGTATAGTTTACTTGTTCGTTATCTTTACAGTCTCCTCCCTCCTGGAATATGAGCCCCAAGAAGCCAGCGGTAGATATTTGTGTGCTCGCTCCTCGCAGCATCCGGAGCGCCCAGAATCCTGCAAGGCACCTAGTAGGCACTCGGTGAATGCTGAATGCTGGGTCCTCGGGGGCTGTGTAGGCCTTCCAGCTCAAGAGACTTTTATCACATCTTAGGATCTGGAAAACCTCTTTGCCTGTTGGAATTTTTTTTAATTAAGATTTTTATCATTGTCATCCCCTTCCCCCTTCCAGTTCATTTGAGACCGTTATGAAACAAAACTCATTATGCTTCAGAATCTGACAGAGCTGAGGCCCTGGGGAAAGTGAGAGGAGGCAGCAGCCGTGTGTGCTTCCTGCCATTCCCCCTGCTTGCTTTTCTCTGTGGTGGTTCACTTAGGACTGCCCGGACCCCACTGCGTGGAGCTGAGCAGGGACCCCAGACCTCCCAGGACACTTCGAGGGAGGGTCTGTTGTCAGCCAGATCTGACCTCCTGCAGGGAAGGCTTCCTGCCGTCACCAGTACTCAGGATGGAGGAAGAGGGAGGCAGGCTGGAGAGGAGGGAGAAGGAGGGATCTGCATTTCCTGTGGTTCAGTTGGAGGAATCACATCACAAGGGGAATCGGAGTGTGATCTTCCTTGAGTGTGACTTTTCGTTTTCACTTAAAATAGGTGGATTTCATTTGTTTGTTCAACAGCGGTAATGGAAGGCCTGCGGTGGTACAGACAGGCCTGAGGGCTGTGGGCCTGAGACTGGAGTCAGACCTCCGGCTCCTTCTCCTTCTCCTGCAGGAGGGACACTGCCAGGGGCCGGGGGTGTAACCCAGTGGCTCAGAGCCAGCGTGTTGCGCTTCTCCTGGATCTGTGGGTTCCTGGGAGGCGGGAAGGCTTGCTGGGAAAAAGTAATGTGTGTGGAAGGGAGGGAGGAGGCAGCATGGATGAGGAAGTGGCTTAGACGCCTCCCAGCATTCTTTTCGAACGTTTCCCTAAATGAATCCACGCTCTGGCTCTCAGAGTCCCGGCAGACCTGTCCCCCGACTCCCAACAGGCCACGGGTTTGTTCCAGGCCTCAGACCTCCAACTCTGAATCTCCTGTTGACTTTTGGTTCTTCTTCTGGACAAAGAAAGAGAGCGTAGAGAGCAGTCTTCTTGGATGCGTACAGGAAGAGGCAGGATAGCTAGATGACTGGTAGACTACCAGTGCCCCGTGGGTCAGGTGTGGAGACCCGAGAGAGGAGCCTGAGGGGAGCCTTGGCCCCAGCCCTGAGGTTTCACCCTCTGCCACTCCTTCCACCCCAATCTTGGTATCTCATCTGCTAATGAAGTAGCGATACCAACTGATTTGAGTTTCACCTCCTTTCATTTCCTCTCTCCCGTCTTCTGGTTCTGGGGCCTTAAATGAGCTTCAAAATGCCGCCAACCGAATGAATGACCAGCTTCTGAAAAACTGAGTGTGCAGAAGTAAAACTATGCAGCTGCATTATAACGAAGAGGCACTGATAGAGTGAGGGGAAATAATTGAGCTTACAATTGATGCATTGTCCGATCAGAAGTTACATAGGAAGTAAATGAAATGATTTCACCCTGGTTGGTTCTGGGCCTGGAGCTTAGTTGTTTAGAGTAAGAGGCTAGGGAAGCCAAGATCCAGCTTTGAGCCCCACTTGACCAATTACCCAGACCTGACCCCTAGAACTGCCCAGATGGCCTGCCAAGCCCACACCGGCTGGCGCTCACTACAGCTCTGGATTGTATACTACTTGGTGTGATCCATTTCGGCCATGGAAGAAGACAGTGCTCTGGATACCTATCTATGGAGTTATCAGGAGTCCCATTAAAAAAAATCTATAAATATAAAAATCCAATGACCAGAACGCTGGAACAACCAGTCACTATGATGCCCACTGAGGCCAGCAAACTGGCCCGATCAGGGGGTGGGGCCAGCTGGCCTATCTCCAGTGGCCCCTACCCCCTAGCCGGCCCCACCCCTAATAGGCCTCTCCTACCCCAGAGTGGCCCCCCACTGCAATCAGGGACTGGGGCCAACCAGCCAAATGCCTGTAGCCCCTCTCCCCAGCCAGCCCTGCCCCCAATGGGTCCCCCCACCTCGGTCAGCGTGCAGCCCCTCCCCCAGCCAGCTCTGCCTCAGATGGGTTCCCTCCACACTAATCAGGGATAGGGCTGGCTGACCCACCGCTCACAGCCCCTCCCCATGGCCAATCCTGACCCCAGTTGGCCCCCACCACCCCAATTGGGGGCGGGGCCCACCAGCCAATTGCCTGTGGCCCCTCCCCCTAGCTGTCCTGGTTCTGATTGGGCCTAGGCCAGATAGCCAACCTCCCGCTGTCTTCTCTTCCTGACAGGCCCGGCCCCAATCCACCCTGATTGGAGTCGGGCTGGCCAGACCCCACTGTGCACAAATTCATGCACTGAGCCTCTAGTCTATACTAATAAAAGAGAAAGATGTAAATTGACCATACCTTTGTGATGCCCACCAGCCAATCAGGAATGAAACCCAATAAAGATGGTGGGTTAATTTGCATACACAGGCGCCAAGTGGCATGGGGCAGGACGCTTGTGTCGTTGCCATGGCAATGACGTGGATGTTCCACACTGCTGCAGCTGCTCTGGGACTCTGGGCAGCGTGGGAAGGTGGAAAAGTGGCTCTGGGCCTGTCCGAAGGCTGTGCCAGCAGCCAGGGGAAAGAAAGCCTATTCTTGCATGAATCTTCGTGCGTTGGGCCTCTAGTGTGTGTGTGTGTGTGTGTGTGTGTGTGTATATATATGAGCTTATTTCCTATTTGCTAAGCATTTGTTATTATAAGTCCTGAGTAAATTAGGTCTTTGTGCTTGTGTATTATCTTGATTTGGGGTCATTTGAAATAGTTAAATAAATAAATATTATTGAATCTTCATATATGCAGAACACCAGGCTAAGCATTAGATCCAAGATTGGCAAACTTAATAAAAGTAAATATTTTTAGCTTTGTGGGCCAGTCTGTCCTAAGTACTCAACTCAGCCATCCTATCTAATGAAAGAGTAACATGCAAATGTGACTGCACCTTGGTTCCTGATTGGCTATGCTACCAGCCAATCAGGAGCAGGGGGCGGGGCCAAGTGGTGGGGCTGAGCTACGTGAGGGCTGGGCCCCGGGGGTGGAGATGAAGCAGTAGTGGCAGCGAGCACCAGGGTGCCCTGGCCGCCCGAGCTGGTGCCGAGGCAGCTGGGCAGGGGCAGCAGCTGGGAGTGCCCCTCGGCGCCCCCCCCCCCGCCGCGCTGTGCATGCCTGCGGCTGGACAGGGGCGGCGGCTGGGAGCACCCCACTGCCCCCATGCACTGCATGGGGAAGTGGCAGGGCGGGTCCCGACCCCCGGGTGCTGCGTGTGGAAGTGGCAGTGAGCGCTCAGTCCCTGGGGCTGGGTGGTCACAGGCAGCTGGGGCTGAGCTAAACAGGGAGATGGCTGGGTGCCCAAGGCTGGCTTTAGGTCTTGGGCAGGCTGGGGGTGAGCCATCAGTTGGACATCCCCTAAGGGCTCCCAGTATGTGAGAGGGGGCAGGTTGGGCTGAGGGACCACCCACCCCCAGTGCACGAATTTCATGCACAGGGCCACTAGTTATATTATAAAAGCAGCTATCGACAATACATAAATGGGTGAGTGCCAATCGAACTGTACTTATAAAACCAGGCCGTGGGCCGGATTTAGCGGGCAGGCCACTGTTGGTCAACCCTCGGCCTCTTCACTAAAGGTACAGCTCTGGCCCGGCTGGAGAGGCTCAGTTGTTTGAACGTCATCCTTGCACCTAAAGGTTGCCAGTTTGATTCCCTGATCAGGGCACATATATGAGTTTGATCCCCAGTGAGGGCATATTTGGAGGGCAACCAATCAGAGGTTCTCACATTGATGTTTCTCTCTCTCTCCCTTCCTCTCTCTAAGCATGTCCTCTAGGGAGGATTAAACAAATAAGATATAGCTATGTCTCACATTTTTATTTCTCTTTTCCTCTGTTTCTTTCTCTGCCTCCTTCCCTTCTACTCTCTCTCAAAGGCAATGAAAAAAAATGTCATTGGGTGGGGATTAAAAAAAAAAAAAAGACACAGCTATGAACAACACAGACAGGATCACGACCCTCACTCAGGGAGCTTTCATTCTTGCTGGGAATGATTCTTTGCTGCTATTGGTAGCATGGCTTTGAAACCAGACTTGTCAGTGCTTGGCAAGTCGCTGTGTGTGGGGGAGCCTTGAAAACCTCAGTAACTTCTCTGAAGAAAGAGGTTCCAGTGAAGACTCAGTTCCACGGCCGGGAGTGCTGTGTGCACTTACTTTGGCATATAGACACTATTTGTGAGTTGCTGTTTCCCCCCACTGAACATGCTTTCCGTGCTTATTTCCATGCTCGGCCTGGATTGCAGCGTTTAGTGGGTGCGTAGCGTTTCTTACCGAGTCAGGGCCTGTCAGGTGTCCGGCGTGTCGTTGGTATTTGTTAGATGTTTGTTTCCCGTTGCAGGAAAAGGCCTTTCAGAGTTGAAAAGGAGCTGGTTTCTGCGGAACCTCCCCGGGCAGGGACTGTTGGCTTGGAGGAGCTCTGGGAGAGCGAGGCCCGGGCGCTGTCCTGGGCCAGCTGCCTGGGTGACACACGACCTCTCGCAGCCAGGGATCTGACAGGGAAGTGGGTTGTCAGAGCAGAAATTTAAGCGGCAAGTTGACCTTTTACTTGAGCATTACTCCCCAAGTGCAGGGAAAGCATTTGTGGGCTGCGGAGCAAAACGTGGGGCTTTGGGGGGGCAAATGGGGAGGAAAGGCAGAAAGGCCGCCCCGTGTCACGAAGATATCAAATCCCAGGGGACTGGGTTGGTACTGATGTGTGGAAAGGGCATCTGGTTTGGGGGTGAAACTGACCTTGATTTGACTCTGACTCTGCATTTGCCCCTTATTGTGCTGGGATGTCCTTCTTTAGACTCTCTGGGCCTCAGTTTTCTTGACTGTAAAATGGGGCTGTCATATTCATTCCATAGAAATGTGAATATCAGATGAATAATCTAGGAAGCATGTAACAACATAGTGCTTGGCATATGGTAAGCATGTACTATAAGTAATAGAGCTTATTGTTTGGTGTAGAGTGTGTGGTCCATGTTGGGCTCACAAGTCACAATAATCGTTGTTTTACTCTTACTATTATTGCAAATTGCCCTGGACTAAGCCTGAACTTGGCTCCGTCCTCTGCGGACCTTTCCCTCCCTCCATTCCAGGTTTGGAGGTACCACCTCATCACCTCCACCTCTTCCTACACCTTTTATAACTCAGGTGGGAAGATCAGACCCTGACACGTGAGCCCAGGATGTTAATGAAATCAGGTTAGAGCCTTATAGTCTCCTTATTCAGCTATTCATGCATTCATTCTTTCAACACACAGAGGCCCGTGTGCAGGGGTGACGAAAACAGGACTGGAGTTCGGCTCTAATCGGATAATCCCACGAATGTTCAATTATAGACTCTGATAAGAGCTGGGAGAGAAGAGTACAGGGCATTAGGCTGGAAGAGGACCTCTCTTTTTATGAGACACTTGATACATTAATAATCAGGGGAATACAAATCACAATGCAATCTCATGAGTGAATCTTACTAATCTGAGGCAGAATTTTAAAAAGACCCTGACTATTATATATAGCATGATATCTTCTGAATAAATTTTAAAGTCAACCCCATTGTTAGGGGGACAGAAATATCAATAATAATTGATAATAATAAAAGCATAATATGTTAATTAAACTGGATGGCCAAACAGCAGAATGACCATCCAGACTACCTTTCAGATGACCTTCCAGACAAATCTGGGGCTTCGAGGGCTGAGCCCTTGCATGAATTTTGTTCACCGGGCCTCTAGTCCTATCTAATAAAAGAGTAATAAATAAGTTGACCGTACCTCCATCAAGCCACACTCATCAGTCAATCAAGCAAATTATGCAAATAAACCCCAACCAAGATAGCTGCAGCCACTGAGAGCAGGAGGGAGGCTTGGGTTTCCCCAGCAAAGGAGAAAGCCAAGCTTTTCGCCTGCCCTTGCTGGCCTAGGTGTCCACTCAGTGCTACAGAGTTTCAATTATAGAAGATATATCCCAGCAGAAATGGCGGAAGCCATGGAGCTGAGGCTAGGATTGCCAGGGCAAGGGAGAAAGTCAAGCTTCTGCAGCCCTGGCCAGCCTAGGCCTCCACTCTAGGCTATAAAGTTTCAAACAGAAATGGCTGTCACCACTGAGCGAGCAGAAGGCTTGGCTCTGCTCTAGGCTACAAAGTTCCAATTGTAGAACATAAATTAATCCCAGATCTCAGGGCCTCCACTTGGGTGGCTGGGGTGCATGGCCAGCCTACAACCCACCACAGGCCCCTCACCCAGGCCATCCCACACCCTAAGGAAACCCTCACCCTGATCCGGGACACCCTTCAGAGAAAACCAGCTCGTCCCCACCCATGTACCAGGCCTCTATCCTATCTAATAAAGAATATGCAGATTGACCATCATTCCAACACACAAGAGGGCTGCCCCTATGTGGTCAAAGATCCTACCCCCATGTGGACACAAGATGGCCACCACAAGATGGCCAGCAGGGCCATTGGGAAGTTCCAGGCCTGCAAGGGAGGGCAGTTGAGGGTGATCAGGCCAGCAGGGGAGGGCAGTTGGGAGGGAGCAGGCCTGCAAGGGAGGGCAGTTGGGGATGATCAAGCCTGCAGGGGAAGTCAGTTGGGGGTGATCAGGCCAGCAGAGGAGGGAAGTTGGGGGCAAACAGGCTGGCAGGGGAGCAGTTAGACATCAATTAGGCTGGCAGGGTAGTTGTTAGGGGGTGATCAGGCTGGCAGGCAGAAGCAGTTAGGGGCAATCAGGGAGGCAGGCAGGCGAGCAGTTTGGAGCCAGCAGTCCTGGATTCTGAGAAGGATGTCCAACTGCCCGTTTAGGCCCTATCCTACTGGGATTGGGCCTAAACGGACAGTCAGACATCCCTCGAGGGGTCCCAGATTGGAGAGGGTGAAGGCTGGGCTGAGGGACATCCCCGCCACCCTGTGCATGAATTTCATGCACCGGGCCTCTAGTCTATACTAAAACCAGAAACGGTGGGTGGTGGGTGCGTGCAGGTTCCGTCTGTGGGCCTCTCTGAGATGTGTTCGTGAGGAGATTCCCAAGTGCAGTGATAGAGATTGGAGTGGGGAGGAGCCAGCTCATGTTTTGAAAAGGAGCCTAATTAGACTCTTTTGCTTTTGTTTTGGAAAAAAATTTTTTTTAACCCAAATTACAGGTGGTTATACATCAGATTAGTGACACGAGGTGCATGTGTGTGCATTTTATTTATGTTTTTATTAACACGAACGTGCTTTCTGAGGACCACAGATGCAGATAGGGTATGGAGACTGCGGCGGCATCTGATAGCACTTGTTTCCTGCACAAGCAAGGTGGTGCCGGGAGCTCTGAGCTCTGAAGGGCTGTGCTTGCAGCCAGGTGTGAGCGTCCCTGTCGCGGGGCCGCTTTCTCGTGAAGGGACCCATGTGGCTGGTGATGAGGCCCCTCGGGTTGGTTCCAGGCAGAGACAGTTCAGAGATGAGTAAGGAAGCAGCAGTTTCTGGTGGTAGATTTGGGCTCAGACACACATATCAAAACTCTTCCTCACTTTCGCTCTTCTCGGCGATGGCCTGAGGCATCCTGATCTCTTTTGTGGAAGGACAGAGTGGAGCTGGAGGGAGCACCTTCGCCTGAGGGAACCAGAGAGGAGGTGGGATAGGCTGGAAGAAGCCAAGATGAGTTCCTTTGGAGATGAAGAGTGCACGTGGTGGGAGGTTCGAAAAGATGCTTGCATCAGGCTGCTTGACCTGAGATGATGCTAAGTGAGCAGCAGTGGGAGAGGAGGAAAGGTCGCAGCGGAGGGAAGGAGCCAGAGGAGGCAGTGTGGACAAAGTGGGATTGGAGAGCCAGACCACATACAGAGGCTGCTTGAGAGAAAAGGGAATGCTTCAAACACTCCAGGGCTTACCATGTGGGAGACAGAGCGGGCTGGTCTGTGCAGTTCCAGAAGGAAGAGCTAGGACTGAAAGGTGGAAGAAGCTCCAGGAGGAGAGATTTGGTCTTAGAATGAGTCAGTGTTTTTCAGACTGCAATTTGTGATCCATTAGTGGGTCGTGCAGTCAGTGTAATGATCAAGAACAGAAATTAAAAAAAAAATGCAATAGAACCCTGACCAGTGTGGTTCAGTTGGCTGGTGCATTGATTCTGGTCAGGGCGCCT
Source organism: Antrozous pallidus (assembly GCA_027563665.1). NCBI lineage: Eukaryota > Metazoa > Chordata > Mammalia > Chiroptera > Vespertilionidae > Antrozous > Antrozous pallidus. Next base: position 12,867,731 of record CM050517.1, on the reverse strand, counting down.
GCGTAAGGCAAGCGGTCATGTTTCTTTCTCTCATTGATGTTTTTCTCCCTCTCCCTTTACCTTCCTGTCTCTCTAGAATCAGTGAAGAACATATCCTTGGGTGAGGATTGAGGGGAAAAAAAAAACAGAAAGAAAAGGAAGGAAACAATAGAATAGGGAAAAAATCTTGAGAAGATCAGATGTATGATAATGTTTCTTAGAAAATATTTATTCAGTTTTATATATTTACTAGAGGCCCGGTGCACAAAATTCATGCATGGGGGTGGGGTGTCCCTCAGCCCAGCCTGCACCCTCTCCAATCTGGGACCCCTCGAGGGCTGTCCGACTGCCTGTTTAGGCCTGATCCCACCAGGATTGGGCCTAAACGGGCAGCCAGACATCTGTCTCACAATCCAGGGCTGCTAGATCCCAACTGCTCGCCTGCCTGCCTTCCTGATTGCCCCTAACCACTTCTGCCTGCCAGCCTGATCACCCCCTAACCACTACCCTGTCAGCCTGATTGATGCCTAACTGCTCCCCTGCCAGCCTGTTTGCCCCTAACTGCCCTCCCCTGCAGACCTGGTCACCCCTAACTGCCCTCCCCTGCAGGCTTGACCACCCCCAACTGCCCTCCCTTGCAGGCCTGGTTCTTCCCAACTGCCTTCCCCTGCTGGCCATCTTGTGGTGGCCATCTTGTGTCCACATGGGGTCAGGATCTTTCACCACATGGGGGCAGCCATCTTGTGTGTTAGAGTGATGGTCCATCTGCATATTACTCTTTTATTAGATAGGATAGAGGCCTGGTGCATGGCTGGGGGCCAGCTGGTTTTCTTTGAAGGGTGTCCCGGATCAGGGTGGGGGTTCCCTTGGGGTGTGGGGAGGCCTGGGTGAGGGACCTGTGGTAGTTTGCAGGCCGGCCATACCCGCCACTGACCCAAGTGGAGGTCCTGGGATCTGGGGTTTATTTATTTTCTGTAATTGAAACTTTGTAGCCTGGAGCAGAGCTAAGCCTCCTGCTCGCTCATGGTGGCAGCCATTTCTGTTGGGATTTATTCATCTTCTATCGTTGAAACTTTGTAGCCTTAAAGCAGAGGCCAAGACAGGTTGGGGCTGCAGAAGCTTTGCTTCCTCCATTGCTGGGGGCAACTCTAGCCTCCTGCTCTCTCTAGCTCTGTGGCTGCCGCCATTTTCATTGGGATTTATGTATCTTCTATAATTGAAACTTCGTAGCCTTGAGTGGAGGCCTGGGCCTGCCAGGGTGTGTGGAAAGCTTGGCTTCCTCCATCACTGGGGAAACCCAAGCCTCCTTCATGCTCTCTTCATGGGTGCAGCCATCTTGGTTGGGATTAATTTGCATACTTTTCTTGATTGGCTCATAGGCTTGTGGGTGTAGCAGAGTGATGGTTAATTTGCATATTACTCTTTTATTAGATAGGACTAGGGGCCCGGTGCACGAAATTCATGCATGGGGAGAGGGGGTGTCCCTCAACCTGGCCCGCACCCTCTCCAATCTGGGACCCCTCAGGGGATGTCCAACTGCTGGTTTAGGCCCGATGCCTATGGGCAGTCGGATATCCCTCTCACAATCTGGGACCACTGGCTCCTAACCACTCGCCTGCCTGCCTAACTGATTGCCCCTAACTGTTTCTGCCTGCTAGCCCTATTGACCCCTAACTGCTCCTCTGCTGGCCTGATTGCCCACAACTGCCATCCCCTGCAGGTCTAATGGCTTCTAACTTCCCTCTCCTGCCAGCCTGATTGCCTCACACTGCCCTTCCTTCTCGGCCTTATCGCCCACAACTACCCTCTCCTGCCACTACCTGACTCCTCCTCCAGGACCCGCCTTTTCCATGGGAGGTGGCGGAGACACCAGGACCAGCCTCTTCCACCACTGTGCAGAACTGCAGAACCCCTGGGCCTCATTGTGTGGAGCAGCCCTGGGCCCCACATCCATTGTGCGTGCAGCCATCTTGTGATGGCCATCTTGTGATGACGTTAGGGCATGATGCATAAGGGCGTGATGCCACTTAGGCTATTATTAGTATAGACACTAGAGGCCTGATGTACGAAATTCGTGTAAGGGGCTCGGCCTTTGCAGCCGCAGCGGCTTGCCTCGGCCCTCGAAGCCCTGGCCTCATTTGGAAGGTCATTCGGCTGTTTGGTCTAATTAGCATATTATGCTTTTATTATTATAGGTGGCTATATATTTTATGTACTGAGTCATGATATAAAGTATAACTTCTTTGTAGGGGTAAGGTGGAAAAGTTGGAAAGCCATTTTCACAAGCTACTATTTAACACAACTATTTGCTATTTATTAAGCACTTAAACTGGCCTAAGCACTTGGCTGAGTGCTTTATAGACATTTAAATCTCACCATGACCCTTTCATGCAGGTATTATGGTTCTCATCTTAGAGATGAGGAAGTTCGATTCGAGTTGGAAGAGGCTCGGTGACTTTCTCAGGGCCACGGAGCACATAAGAATGCCATGAAGTTGCATCAGTCCAGGTCTCTCACGGCTTTTGCGTATGACTGCCCTCGCCGCAGGAGGAACCACTGATGGAGCTTTCCCCAAGGGCCCAGGCTGCCTGCCAAAGGGCTAGACCGTTGGTCGACAAACCGTGGCTCGAGAGCCACATGCGGCTCTTTGGCACCTTGAGTGTGGCTCTTCCACAAAATACCATGGCCCGGGCAAGTCTATTTTGAAGAAGTGGCATTAGAAGAAGTTTAAGTTTAAAAAATTTGGCTCTCAAAAGAAATCTCAATCGTCGTACTGTTGATATTTGGCTCTGTTGACTAATGGGTTTGCCGACCTCTGGGCTAGACAGTAGCAAGGGTTCACATGGGGGTGTGGTGGGGGGTGGCCACCTGTGAGGGACTATGGAGATAGTGGTATTGGGCGAGAGCATTACTATGGGTCCCTGTCAGCCACTCTGACATATGGCAAGGCACCCCGTGTCTCCAAGTCAGTTCCAATTCTTGGGTTTCTTTGATTCTCAATTGGAATGTGAATTAACCAACAGATAGACTTGTTTACAATTGGGATTTTCTTTTAACAGGTTCTGATTTTCTGTAGTGAATGTACATTTGTATTATGATTTTGCAAAGTTATTAAAAACAAAACGTCTTTTGGTTTTCTGTAAATTACAAAACTGATTTAAACACAAATCAGTTTCATAATTTAAAAAGTCATTAGGAAAAGAAAAGTCATTAGGAGGAATATAATACCGCAGTGGAACAATGAATTTTAATTAAGAATTCTTCCTGGCAAGTTTGTGAGGTTGGCAGCTGGCTGTCCCCCCTCCTCTGCGGCAGGGGGCTCCGTGTGGACCAGGGGAGGCGATGGGTGGACAGGTTCTTCGTGTTCTGCAGCTTCTTATCACTTGGCGGACCCAGCTCATCCTCCCTGCACAGAGCAGGATGGTGCAGGGGCCCTGGCTTGGGGGAGCCCCTGTTCTCTCCTAACTGCAAATTGCAGCTCCCATTGATTCTGTTTACAGCTGAAAAGGATCTTAGAAGCCATCTTCACTAACCTCTTCATGTTACTGAGTCTTGAAGAGGGGATATGACTTTGCTTTGCTCTTGGCCCATCTTGTGGAGAGCAGAACTGGACCAGCTGTCAAATGGTTTAAGTTATGTTCTTCCCACAGAGAAAGAGGGCCCTAGAGACTGGTTAAGGTATGGGGAGATAAAGAATCATGGGACAAACTTTCTAATTTCATAGGGAGGGGAGTTCCAAAGTGGAGGTAAGGGGAGTGTGGTTTAGTTGAAAGAACCTTGATCTGGGAGTTGAGAGACCTAAGTTCTGCTCGGAGCTTGAAAACTCGTTGAGTAATCTTGGGTGAGTCATTTGCCCACGGCCATCAGAAGACAGATTAACTCCTGTTCCTCAGGTATTGCTTAGTCAACTCACCCCTGGCAGAATTGTCCAGAGTTTACTTCCTTGCAGAGCCAATGGCCTATCTTCATGAACTTTAGGTGACAAGGACAGGAAATGCTTCAGATTTGGGGTTTCTTTGAGTCTCAATTGGAATGTGATTTAATTAACAGATAGAATTGCATTTGTTTACAATTGAGATTTTCTTTTAACAAGTTCTGGTTTTTCTGCGATGAATATACACTTATTTTATAGTTTTAAAAAGTATTGGCTGATGGTGGGTGCCAGCTATCAGGAACGCAAAGCCTGGTTGCTGCGTGATCGCAGGGACTGTGTCTCCTCTTCACCCAACTCTCAGATTCAGGTATTGTGGGTTCTACTCCCCCACAGTGCATAGCAGCGCGCGGAGGTTCTGCACATGCTAGACACCTGATTCACTGGCTTGATTGCGCTCTCTCTTGGGGGAGCTCGCTCTCTCTCTCTCTCTCTCTCTCCCTCTCTCTCTTTGTGTGTGTGTGTGTGTGTGTGTGTGTGTGTGTGTAGTTTGTGGGTCACATGGAGGTGTGGTCCAGGTCTACCTTTGAACAGTCTCTTTAAAAAAAATACATTTTTATTTATTTCAAAGAGGAAGGGAGAGGAAGAGAGTGATAGAGATAGAAACATCAATGATAAGAGTGAATCGTTGATCAGCTGACTCGTACACATTCGTTGCCCTTGACCAGAATCAAACCCGGGACCCACAGGCTGATGCTCTATCCACTGAGCCAAACTGTCTAGGGGCTGACCAGTCCCTTTTGATTGGCCAACTGTCTCATTCTAAGCTTGAAACACAGGCCATCTGATTTCAGAACTGAGCCACGCCCGGGGAGCTCGGTGGTTTGTGATGGAGTTGACTTAAAAGGGGGTCACTTTGCGCCTGAGTAGGTGACCTGAGGGGAGAGGACTCAGCAGAAGTGGGGTAATTGAAATAGAAGTTTCTTTCCAAGTGTTGGTCAAGAAGTTGGGGACAGTGAAGGAATTTGCTAGGATTGTGGCAAATGGTGATCTGTTTCCAGAATCTTTTCAGAGGATCACGAAAGAGCTAATAATTTTCTCTTGCATGGCCCATTGCAGACAGGAGAGGTTCTCAGTAGTTAAATGCCTTTCCCTTGACCTGGGATGGGCTGTCATGCAAATGTGAGCCTGACTGGTGGCTTCAGCCAGGAGGAAAGGCAAATGGGATTGTTGTTGGGTTTGTTTTACGCTGCTATCAAGGCTAATAATATGACGCTTTAAGGCTTTATGACTTAATTAGTGGCATCAGCACTTGAAAGAGCTGGCTGAGGGTTGCTGTGAAAGGTTACAGGGAGAGTAATTAGACCACAGTTGTGAAATGCAGGGTGGTTTACATTTACTAATGGCTTCGAGGAAGCCCAGCCTGTTACTGAGCCCCCATGGCGAAATTTTTTAATGGAAAATGAGGTGGTTGGTTTTGATGCTCGGCTGTAGACAGCCCTCAGCTTTCTCTCTGTCTCTAATTCATGCCCAGAAGCTGCTGCCTGGGAGTTCACTAGAGGCCCAGTATCATCCGGCCTTTTGCTACTCAGGGCACGGTGCCTGGATTGGTGGCGTCCTGCATCGCCTGGGAGCGTCTTAGATCTGAACGCAGAACCCATAGTTGCAGAAGCAGGACCTGCATTTTAAACGAGCCGCTCAGGGATTCGGTGCACCTTCATGTTGGGAGGCACCGGGCCAGCACAGATGCCCCTGAGGTCAGAGATTGTGCCACTGTGATTTTTACCGTCCAGGGCACCAAACTGTCTCGGCCCTGGTGTTGTGGTCGGATTCCGGCTTGGTGTCTTTAATTAGGACCTGGATGTGTGTGTGTGTGTCCATTGTCACTTGTGGCATCAGCCTAGGGTTGTGGTTTACAGCCCTCCCCCACAGCTCACCGAGTTCTTGGTACAGCTAGTCATTTCTTTGAAGGCAAGTCTGGCAACCTAGAATGTGGGGGGAGGGGGTGCTAAAACACCATTTTCTTCCTGTTACTGGAAGAAATCTCCCATTGCCTGCTGTGTCATGTCCAAGCCTCTTGCTGGGGCTCCCAGGGCCCTCAGGGTCTGGGATTATCCACCCCCTTCCCGATCCGGGCAGCATCCTACACTCTGTACCCTCAGCGCACTGGGCTGGTCCTCCTCTGGCCTGGCTTTGGGTCACCTGCTAAAGTGTCTTCCCATTGCCTCTGGTCACCCAGAGATTTAGTTCTCTGTCCTCTGCACTCTTGGTTTGCTGCGCTCCGCTACTTTGTACCTCGCCATTCTGGACCTTGTTGGTACTTGGGGGCAGGTCTTCACCCATCACCCTTTTAGAGGGCAGGTACCCCAGGGATCTGGCCGGTGCTGGTGACGAGAGCCTGTGGGTTCCTTGCTGACGCGTCTCCATCGGGAGGCCGAGCATTTGGTGTGAGTGAAGTGAGGAGCTGCTGAGCCCAGAATGGGGTCGGGTTGATGGGGGCTCTGAAAAGAAGCTCAGAGGAGTTGGAATAGACTCCACCGAGGAGGGCAGAGGGAGTTGGGTCTTCTGTGAACAGCCTTTGCCCGATGGGACTGGAGGTGGAGGAGGAGCACCAGTGTGTTTGTGGTTTACTGCAAACCTGCCCATTCTCTTCATACGTGAACTTGGAGGTGAGAAAAGATGAGGCCTTCGGGAGGAGTGAGGAGGATGGGTGCAGAGATTAGGAAACAGGCCACTTGGGGTGGAGGCCATCTTTTTCTAAGTTTAGAAATAGTTTATATAACCTGAGAGTATTTGTCTTTTAAAAATTAAAAAATAAAAACAGCTGACACCAGAATAGAGTAAAATGTAAACAGACCAATTACTATAGAAGAAATTGAGACAGTTTCTAAAGAGCTGCTCCTTAAAGTAATTGTAGGGCCAGATGTTTTCACAGGTAAATCTTTTCAAATAGTGAAGGTACAGGTGATCCTAATGCCATTTAAGTTTTTCTAAGGCCAAGAAAGAAGAAACACTTGAATTCTTTTTACGAAGTTAATATAATGAAAGGTGACAAAAGAGCAGTATGTGTACACACAAAACTGTTAGGTGTTCTTGGTTTTGGGTATCGATGCCAAACCCTAATAACATAATTAGACAAATAGAATCTAGCAGTCCATTGAAAGACACCCATGGGTGAGTGGGTTCCAGAACAGGAATGCAAAGGTAGGTTACCCTTAGGATTTCTGTTAATAAGATTCACCATGTTAAACCATCTAAGCAGAAAACAAGATGGTGAAAACATTTATGAAAAGTTAAATGCATCTGTTTCTAATAAAAACTCCTAATATAGGAATAATTAGATACCTCCTCATTGTGAGAAAGTACAGCTTTGTCAAGCTAGAACCAAATTTTGCTTAGCATTGAAAGGTGGCTACTAGATGCATTCCCATTAAAATAATGATTAAGTATCATGATTATATAACCTTGTTTTGGAGGGGAAAACTAGTATAATTAGATAAAAGAAAGACATAAAGGGTGTAAAAAGTAGGAGAAGGCAAAACTAAAAGACAACTAGAGAATTTAATAAGGTAGTTTGTCCATGTATAATGCTCAGAAATCAGTAGCAGCTCTCCCATGTAAACAATATCCAACTAGAAAGTATGATGGAAGAAAATATTTCATTCATGTAAGCAATCAAAGAGGCAAAAGAATCTAGTCATAAGCTTCATAAATATAAAAGTATGAAATATTTTATAAAGTATAAAATATTAATAAATAATAAAAACATTTATATGTAACTTTAGTGCTACAAAGGGGCATAAAAGACTTAAACAGAAAGATAATATAACTGGCTAGAAAGAGTTAGTGTTATAAAAATACCACTTTTATACATGTAAAATATGATCCCAATAAAATTAGCAGTAGGGTTATTTTGGTGGTAGAACAGCTGATTCTAGACAAACAGCCTGGCTTGGCTCATGCTGCAGACTTTCCTAAAATCTCAAAATTTCACAAACCCCAAACAAGCAGCATCTGGACTTGGCATGCCCCACACCTCTTGCTAAGCAGCCCCAAACCTGTCATTAGTGGTAGCCAACCTTGGTTTGCAGCTTAGCTTCTCCCAGGTGCCTCCAAGCCCAGCACAAATGTCAGCCATCTGCAGATCACTCTGTAGCTCACATCAGACGGGTAGAGCAATGGCCAGGGCTGACTTTGGCCTGCATCAGAGCTCTTCCCAAGAGGTCCCAAAACCAACATAGCTGGTGGCCATTTTCAGAGTACCACCCAAATACCCTATCAGAATAGCCAAAAGAAAAAAGAAACAACAGGTAATTGGAGCAACCAAGATGGCGGCATAGGTAAACACCTATTGTTCTGCCCCGCGCAACAATTCAAAAACTACAACAAAACAAACATCACCCAGAATCACCGGACAGCTGGCTGAGTGAAAACTCCACAAATAAAAGTAAAGGTGGGACACTGAGACTCAGAAGAGCGGCAGAGCGCAGCCTTGAAGATATGCCTGGAAACAGAGGTTAGAGCCGTGGCCGCGTGCGCGGGCTGTAGGGCTGGCAGCAACAACCCCGGCTGGATTTCTCCAACGGGGAGGGCGGAGACGTCCCACTGCATGGATCCCCCAGTGCCAGGCGAGGTCCAAGGTCCGGGCTACACACCCTGGAAGCCGGGTTGCGGCAGAGGTCTCCTACTCTGAGGAGAAACCGGGTTGCTTGCAAAAGCAGCTTGCACGCGTAAAGTGTGCGACAGCACAGATGTGCGACTTGCTCCCTGGCGACTTGCCCCCTGGTCCCAGAAACCACCAGACGGATTTGTTTTACAAACCTGGGCGAGACTTTGGATGTGCAGACTCATTTGGGGAGAGGCAGAGTTGTCTGGCAAGGGGTAGAGACTAGCGGCTTTCTCTTGGAGGTGCCTGCAACAATTGCCACCCAACAGAGACCCGCGCGCGCGAGCACCGCATAGGACGTAGCTGACGCTGAGGCTGCCTGCTCAGCTCAGAGACTCCGCCCATCCAACCTGAACACAGTCTCCCTTCACAGCCAGTTGGCCTGGAGGTCAAACCCTCTTAGGGCTAACAACAACAAGCTGGGCTTAAATTCAAAAATACTGTAAACCCATAAAGGATTGCAGTAAGAGTACCCACCTCAGGTAACTGGGGAGGCTGAACTACTGTCCCTTAGAGGTCATCTGCCACATAAAGCAGCCACCATGCAGAGACATGGAAAGAAATCAGGTGTGAAAGAAATGGAGGAAAAAAGACGACTAGACATAGAGTTCAAAACCACAGTTATAAGACTTTTCAAGAGGCTCCTAGAAAAGGTCAAGACCTATAAGGAAATAAGCAAGACCTACAAGGAAATGAACGAACCTGCAAGAAAATGAACAAGACCAACATGGAAATGAATGAGTCCTACAGGGAAATGAACGAGACACTCAAGGATATGAAAAAGGACCAACCAGAAATTAAACATACATTGACTGAAATAAAAAATATTATACAAAGACCTAAAAGTACTCTAGAGTACCCCAAGAACCAAGTTAAAGATTTGAAATACAAAGAGGTAAAATCCACTCAGCTGAAAAAGCAAGAAACCAAAAGAATCCAAAAAATTGAAGACAGTGTTAAGGGGCCTCTGGGACAACCTCAAGCATACCAACATTCGAATTATAGGGGTGCCAGAAAAAGAGAGAGAGCAAGACAATGAAAACCTATTTGAAGAAATAGTGACCAAAAACTTCCCACACCTGGTGAAAGAAATGGACTTAGGAGTCCAAGAAACGCACCGAACCCCAATATATAGGAACCCTAAGAGGACCACACCAAGGCACATCATAATTAAAATGCAAAGAGCAAAAGATAAAGAGAGAATATTAAAAGCAGCAAGAGAAAAACAGTTAGTTACCTATAAGGAAGCACCCATACGATTGTCAGCGGATTTCTCAACAGAAATGATGCAGGCCAGACGGGAGTGGCAAGAAATATTCAAAGTGATGAATGGCAAGAATCTACAACCAAGATTACTCTATCCAGCAAAGCTGTCATTTAGAATTGAAGATCAGATAAAGTGCTTCGCAGATAAGAAAAAGCTAAAGGAGTTCATCACCACCAAACCAATATTATACGAAATGCTGAAAGATATTCTTTAAGAAGAGGAAGAAGAAAAAGGTAAAAATATAAATTATGAACAACAAATACACATCTATCAACAAATGAACCTAAAAATCAAGTGAATTAATAAGCTGATGAACAGGATAAACTGTTAAATATAACAGAATCATGGACATAGGGAATGGACTGACAATTTTGGGGGAGAAAAGGGGTGTGGGAAGTACAGCAAGAGACTGGACAAAAATCATGCAACAATGGGAGAGGACAGTGGAGAGGGGAAGGTGAGGGTGGAGGGTGGGATGGGTACAGGGTGGAGGGGAGCTATAGGGGGATAAAAAAGGGGGAACAATGTAATTAATAAACTGAACAATAAAGATTTTAAAAAAGAAAAAAGAAACAACAAAAAAATGAAAATAGTTTAAGGGGCCTTTTGGACATCAAATGTATGAACATTTACATCATAAGGTTACCAGAAGGAGAAAGAGAGAGCAAGGAATTGAAAATCTATTTGAAGTAATAATTTCTTTCCCTAACCTGGTGAAGGCAATAAACATATAAGCCCAGGAAGCGTAGAGTCCCAAATACTATGAACCCCTAGAGGGCCACACTAAGACACGTCACAATTAAAATGCCAAAAGTTAAAGACAAAGAGAGAATCTTAAGAGCATCAAGAGAAAAGCAGTTAATTACCTACAAAGGAGCTCCCCTAAGACTGTGAGCTGATTTCTCAAAACAACAGCAGGCCAGCAGGAAATGAGAAATATTCAAAGTGATGAAAAGTAAGGACCTACAAACAAGATTACCCAGCAAAACTATCATTTAGTATTTTCCACACAAGAAAAAGCTAAAGGAGTTCATCACCATTAAAGCAGTATTACAAGAACCCTGGCTGGTCTGGCTCAGTGGTTAGATTGTCAGCTGTGGACCAAAGGTTCTCAGATTCTATTCCCAGTCAAGGGCATGTACCTTGGTTGCAGGTGCCCCAGCTCTGGTTGGGGTGTATGCAGGAGGCAACCAATTGATGTCTCTCTCTCACATCAATGTTTCTCTTTCACCTGTCCTCCACTGTCTCTAAAAATAATAAATGGAAAAAAATGTTCTCAGGTGAGGATTCAAAACAAAACAAAAAGCCAGTATTACAAGAAATGTTAAAGGAACTTATTTAAGAAGAAAAACACGATAAGATATATGAATAATAAAATGGTAATAACTACTTATCAATAGTTTCTTTAAATGTAAACGGATTAGTCTGTCCGTGTGACTCGGTGGTTGAGCATCGACCCAAGAACCAGGAGGTAACAGTTCGATTCCTGGTCAGGGCACATGTCCAGGTCATGGGCTCAGTCCCCAGTTCAGGAGGCAGCCAGTCAATGATTCTCTCTCATCGTGTTCCTATCTCTCTCTCTCTCCTCCCTTCCTCTTTGAAATCAATAAAAACATGTTTTAAAATATATTTTTATTGTTTTCAGAGAGGAAGCGAGAGGGGGAGAGAGATAGAAACATCAATGACAAGAGAAATCATTGATCAACTACCACCTGCACACCCCACACTGAGGATCGAGCCTGCACCCGGGCATGTGCCCTGACCGGGAATCGAACTGTGATCCCCTGGTTCATAGGTTGACGTTCAACCACTGAGCCACACCAGCTACGCTATAAAAACATATCTTTAAAAAAATGTAAATAGATTAAATGCTCCAATCAAATGATGTTGAGTGGCTGACTGGATAAGAAACAAACCTATACATATGTTGTCTACAAGAGACTCACTTCAGATAGAAAGACATACAGTGAAAATAAAGGGATAAAAAAAGTTATTTCATAAAAATGGGGAAAAAATAAACTGGTGTAGCAATACTTATTCCAGATGGAATAGAATTTAAAACAAAAGCTGTAATAGGAGACAAAGAAGGACCCAGCAGTTCTACTTCTTGGTATTTATCCAAAGAAACCAAAAACACTAACTTAAAAAGATATAGCATTTATATGTTCAATGCAGCATTATTATTTTTAAATTCATTATTATTGATTTCAGAGCAGAAGGGAGAAAGAGAGAAACATCAATGATGACGGAGAATCACTGGCTGCCTTCTGCACTCCCCACACTGGGGATCAAGCTCGCAACCTGGGCATGTGCCCTTAACCAGAGTCGAACCTGGGACCCTTCAGTCCTCAGGCTGACGCTCTATCTGAATCCAAGTGGCCAGTACCTCAGCATTATTTATAGCCAAGATATCGAAGCAGATTAAGTGTCCAGTAGACAAATGGATAAAGAAGAAGTGGTGCATCTAATACAATGGAATATTACTGAGTTATAGAAGAGAATGAAATATTGTCATCTGTGACATGGATGGACCTAGAGCATATTATGCTAAGTGAAATCAGTCAGACAAAGACAAATACCATATGATTTTACTTTTACTTTTATGTGGAATCTAGAAAACAAAATAAATGAACAAACTCATAGATACAGAGAGCATTTTGATGGTTGCCAGATGGGAGGGTGCTTGGATGGATGGGTGAAAAAGGGGAAGGGATTAAGATGTGCAAATTGCTATTATAAAAACAGTCACAGGGCTATAAAGTATAGCAAAAGGAATATAGTCAATAATATTGTAATAACTATGTATGCTGTCAGAAGGGTACTGAACTTGTTGGGGCGATCACCTTGTAAGTTATATAAATATCTAATCACTGTTGTATACTTCAAACTAATATACTGTATGTCAACTATAATTGAAAAAACAAATTTTTTTCAAAAGCTCATTCTAAGTTTTTATAGCATGCATGAAAATGTGAAAAAGAGACAGGAGGGTCTAGCTCTGACAGATGTGAAGTATTTTAAGAGCTATAATAATTAAGATAATTTGGTACTAAATAGACTGAATAAGTGATGGGCAAAATAGAGATCCCCAGTAAGTAGGGGTGTGTGTGTGTAATTTGTGAAAAACTTATGGAGAAAGATATATAGATAGCTGCCTGGGAGTGGGGGCATGTGCAGACAGTAGGAGCCCTACTTTGTGCCTTAGATAAAAATAAGTACCAAAGATAGATCAAAGATTTAAATAAAGAATGAACATATGAAAGTGAATTTTTCTAGTATTGGAGTAAAGAGACCTTCTTAAGTTTGACAGAAATTCCAAAAAACATAAAATAAAAGATAGATAAACTTGATAACATAAAAGGGAGAACTGTGTGAGAAAAACACTATAAAAGAAGAGAAAAGGTAGGTGATAATCTGAGAAAAATACATTTCCAATATATATAATAAAAGTAGCTAATTTTTTTAAAATATGCAGATATCCTTCTTAGAAATAAAGGATCATTGACTTACTTGGCAAAAGACAGGAACAGAAATTCACAAGTAAAGAAGGGTATATGATTTGGCAAAGGAAAAGATGCACAAACTCTCTCTTAAATAAAACATGCAAATCAGAAGTCCAGTAAAACGGCATTTGTAACCTATCAGACTGGAAAAGATCAAAACGTTGGTAATATATTGAGTTGGTGAGGCTGTAAAGAAAAGGCACTTTTGTATATTGCTGGTGAGAGTAAACGGATGCAGCTACGTTGGGAGGCAATTTGTGATATTTATCTAAACGATCAATGCCCATATCTTAGGACCCTGTGCTTTGGAAGACAAGGTAGCAGAAAAAAGGCACTCCTGCGTATCTGCACTGGAGAAACATTCACATATACCCATGCTGTTCATTGGAGATTATTGCATAGTGGAAAATTGAAGACAACAAGATACAGATCCATCAATAGGGTGGATAAATATTTATTTAGTAAGGGCTAAATAAAATTGGGGCATTCAGACCATTAGTGGGTCAACAAATCAACTTAGTGGCCTGTGACACAGTGTGAAACAAAGACTAGAAAATAACGGAGTGCATCGTACACAGTGACAGTAAATACTGGGTGAGATTTTTGTTTCAGTTTTGCATATTCACAAGTGTGAACTGGGTCAACAGAAAACGTATTTTTTACTGCAGGACCAAGTCCAGGACTTGGTACTAAAAACAATGCAAGAGTAGTTTAAAAGTGTGGATATATATATATATATATATATATATATATATATACACACACACACACACACACACACACACATACACACACATATGTATGTATATGTATATATGTATATGTGTGTATGTATATATACACATATATACATACATACATACACACATATATATTGATTTGAGAGAGGAAGGGAGAGGGAGAGAGAGATAGAAACATCAGTGATGAGAGAATCATTGATCGGCTGCCTTCTCCACATCCCACCCTGGGGATCAAGCCCACAACCCGGGCACATGCCCTGACGGGGAATCGAATCATAACCCCCTGGTTCATACATAGTTCACTGCTCAATCACTGAGTTACCTGTCGGGCAAGATAGATACCTTTCGATAAGAAAAGGTCTCAGAAATGTCCAATGTGATACCGTTTTTAAAAAAGAAAATGGTGTCGTATTTTTGACAGTGTTGTATTTTCGGTGGAATCCTACATTCATACAAAACAAGCCTGAAAGATGTGCACCAGAATCATAGAGGTGTCCTTTGGGGACTGGAGTGGTGTTTAGAGAGGCCTTGGCTTTAAATAGCATGCTTTAATTCTTTAAAAAAAAAGTGTGAATGTTCTACATATATGTTTATGTGATAAAAAAAAAATGTTTGCACATTATAGAAATACTTGCCTAGGAGCTGTTAAACACAGGTGCTGGTTTCTGCCTTTTCCTAATTCACTTTTTCCTACTGATCAGTTGAAGTGTCCTTCCTTTTGCTTTAATTGGGATCTTATAAGTTGTTAAGTATTAGCTTAAGTTTCTTTCTTAAGTTATTAGTTTAAGGTTGCACACAAAATCCCTTAAACAGTCTGTCAGTGGCTAATTTATTGGGTCTTTCTGTTCCTTTCTAACTTTTCTAGTTTATTCTTTTAAAATTAATTGGGCTCCTGATTTAGTAATTTCATTATTTTTTTCTAAAAGCGAACTTTTGACTTTTGTTCTCTTTTGAACATTTGTTCATGTTCTTATCTATTCATTCTGTTTTCACTCTTAACTTTCCCTCTATTCTTCAATTTTTAATATTGTGAATTTCCATCCACTTGTGCACACAAATGACGGGTATTGGGGAGGCCTGGTGCACAGGTTCGTGCACTAGTGGGGTCCCTAGGCTTGGCCTGTGGGGATTGGGCCGGAGTTGCGAGAGGGAGCAGGCCAGGCTGAGGGACCCCACCGGTGCACGATTGGGGCAGGGGACGGACCGCCTGAAGGCTCCAGGCCATGTCTGGTTTGTCTCGCCCAGTCTCTGCCAGATCACAGCAGCAAGCTAATCTACCGGTTGGAGCATCTGCCCCCTGGTGATCAGTGCACGTCATAACAACTGGTCAAACAGTTGTACACTTAAGCATATGAGGCTTTTATTATACAGGATTCTATTTTCACTCTTAACTTTTTCTCTATTCTTCATTTTTTAATATCGTCACCTTCCATCCACTTGTGCACACAGATCAGCTGGGGCCTGGAGTCCTTGTTAGGTGCACATTCTGAGCCAGCCGACTGTTGGGGAGGGCATGAGGCCCCAGACTGCATTTCAAGCTGGCTCCAGGTGAGGAACGAGAAAGTAGAGGAAATGGCACCTGCTCTTTCTCTGATCACAGGTCTCTAGCATCCAGGAAACCCGTCAACTGTGTAAAGATGATGCTCCTAACGATTGCATAAAACCCATACTGTTCTTCAAAGGTGTGGAGATGGGGTGCCCTGACCCACCCAGTCACTTCCTTTGACTTCATTAGTGACTACACGCTTTCCAGATGGTCCGAGGAAAGAAAGTGTTTGTGGCTACAGGATGTCTTCGGGCATCTTTGGTTGGTTGAGCTGACTTGGGTCCCACACCGCTGTCTAGCCTCCCCCCGTTTAGCTGACTTCTTAGGTACATTTGAATTAGCTGTTCTGAACCTTTTGAATCATGGAGCTCCTTGGAATATGATGGAAGCTCTGGACTTTCTCTCCGGAAATAGGCCCACCCTTGTTCGTGCCCATTGGAAACCCTAATTTTTCTTTTGCTTGTAAGGGCTTCATGTATCCTGAAACCTATGCAAGGAGACTCCCAGGTAAGGAACAGAATTCATAGGACCGACAGAGGCTGTCTAGCTCAGCTCTGTCCACTTTGCAGAGAAGGAGGCCAAAGGCCAAGATTTGCAGGCATTTGTTTAAAGTCAGATTCTCCACCTTCCACTCGTTCCCTTTCCAAGTGCAGGTGGTGTTGCCCAGAGCAGTGGGAGGCCTGCTTGGCTACACATTGGTTCTGGGGAGCCCAGTGGGGGATTCCCAAGCAGACCCAGCCTGCATCATCCCGGGTGAGGCCAGCCCCGCCGGTTTACTTCCCGCTGCTCAGCCCTGCCCTCAGCGTTTAAAATCTCGTCTGCTCTGAGGAAGCAGAGACTCCGATCCCTTCCGGCCAGGATTCTGGACTCAGACACTCTTCTGGCTTTGACATTGCAGGGCCTCCTGCCTTGTTCCTGTGTCCCATTTCCTTCTCTAAGTCTCAGTTCTTCTAAGAGGCTTCTGGGTTGGTTCCTGTTCTGCTAACGTGACGGATATCTGGGTCCTGTGCGAGGACTAAGACCCTGCCCTGGCCATTTACTAGAGATAGCAAGTCGTGGTGGGAAGACGTCGTCTGAATCCCAGCTCATCCACCTGCTGGCCCTGTGACTCGGGTCAGTCTTGCTGTGTGTCATGGGAACTGTAGAATATGCCTTACCAGGGTGGTTGGAAAGATAATTGTGTAAGGTGTCTGGTGCATAGTATGTATTGGTAACCAGTAGTTAGCATGACCAGTCCTGCTCCCAGGGGTTGGAGTCTCGCCTGATCTAGCCAGCTGGGGCCTTGGAAACCGTCCATAGATGTCCCGCTGGGTTACAGAGGGTCATCTGGTCTGGGTCATCACAGACCTTCGCCCATTTGTTGGGACCATTCATAACTTCATCTTGTGCTGTCCCCTTTCCTGGGGAGTCACTGAGCACCCAGCCCCCCATATGCACACTGAGAACCACAGAGGAGCTGTGTGCACCTGGAATCGCTGGTTTGTCCATGCCCTGCTGATCCCAAGGAGGAATGGACAGATTGATTTCACTTAAAATAGCATAAAACTACCAGTGAAATAAACTAATAGATGAATGACATACCTACTTTGGTAAATACTTAGTGAGCTACTCTTATCCACTAGTCATGGTGCCCAGCATGCTTCTGTCCACAGGGCGGTGATGGAGCTAGGGGCTAGGGGCAGACATGTGAGCTTTCAGTCCCTAAGATAAATGTGATTGAGGGAGGGGGGATGTGGGAGTCAGGAAGGTGAAGGTTGGGAAGGCTTCTCGGAGTAGGTGACGTTTGAACTGGTTCTTAGAGGTTGATATCTCAGTATTCTTGTCTGTTCATTTTCCCAGGTGAATGTCACTTAAGCTTGTGAAAAATGAGTCTTGAAAAATTAACAAGCAAGGCTCATTTCAGGAATATATGTCTGGTTCAATACGAAGAGACTAGTCTGAGATAAAAATACACTGTAAACCTCAGCACAGTCAGTATTCAACACAGTGCCTGGGATATAAATTAATGCTCGACAAATATTTGATGAATGAATGAAGTTTAGATGTAGAAAAATACTGAGAATACTTATATATGTATTGTAAAGCATCATAAAACTAAAAGCAGGTGTGCTGGGGAGATTTACCCCTAAATATGATAAAGAGCCTGCTTATGTATAATCATGTCCCCAGTCTTTCCTGGGGGCTGTACATACTGACTGCAGAATGCTAGAAACGTGCACCCCAAAACAGGAACTAAACTGAAATGTCCCTTACCAAGACTCTTATTTAACATAGTTTAACAGACGCTTGTCATAACAATATAGGAACAAAAAGAAACTAGAGGGATTGCTATAGGGAAGGAAGAGATAAAAATGTCTCTGTTTTCAGATGACACAATTTCTATTCAAAGAAAATTACAAAATTCTACATGTGTGCTTCCGATCAGAAGTGAGAGCATTGGGGGTCAGTATCCCAACATGCCCTGGCAGTTGAAATTCCAATGAAATAGTTTATCAAGCATGGAAAATGATAACAATAACAATAATCATCAGAAAACATTGGTGGGCAAGCATACTGAAATAGGTTTTGAAAATCATTTAGCACTGGGCTCCTCTAAGCAAACCAGGCAGGTAGTTATTAAATCTGTGCAGCATTGGCATAAAATGGGAAAATGGGAGGTTGGTACAGTGAAGCAGATCTAAACAAGGGCAAGACATTCGTATAGGGCACATTTGGAAAGGCAAACTATAGTGAAATAAGTGATTTTAAAGGAACCAGCTCTTGTGAAAAACTAGACAACAGGGAGAAAATGAACTTGGACTTATGCCTCAATTTGTTGTAAGTTCTAGATGTATTAAAGCTTAGTTTTAAAACTCGGGGAAAGCAGAATATTTATTTCCCTTGCAGCAGAGAGCAAATGTGTTTGGGAAACTTCTGTCAAAATGACACTGGCGGCAAGGTCCGTGTGCAACCTGCAGAGGACTGAAGTCTGAGGAACAGAAATAAGACCCGGGCACCCAGTCATTTCCTCAGGGCCGTGTGGCCTGGGGGTTGGGGTGGGGCGCTCACAGCGGCTTGTTTACAACTGGGCGCGACCCAGTCAAGTGGTTTTAAAAACAACAACAATAATAACAACTGTGCTACAGGGGAAGGTAACAGAGGAGGGAGACAGCTGTGATAAAATGACGGATAAAGCCCTGGAAGGCAAACACTCAGACTGTTTTGGCGAAAGGACAAGAAAGGACAAGACTCGGGCGCTGATCATGTCATGTGAAGCGCAGATAATAAACGGAGGGGTGCAAAAGTGCTCAGGTTGCTAACCGTCAAAGGGGTGCAGGCCAAAGCGGCGCTGAGGTGGCACTTCAGTTGGCCTGGGAGATTAGGGACAAGTCGGACCCAAGTTATGAAGCCCACTGTCAAGGCCGTGGGGAGAGAACAGGGTACCGCTCTTGATACTGAGGACTGGACCTGTTTTCCTGGAGGGCGTGGCGACTTTGGACCACAGCAGCAATGGGAGTCCCTCAGAAATAACCACGAAGGGGCAGAAAACCAATTTGTCCAAAGAGGGGAGATCAGAAATAAGCCACATGTGGGTAGTTCGGGAAGGGTTATGTGAGCCCTGGGACAGCAGTCCAGTGGAAGACGGACCCTCGTGGAGACGCGCGGAATGCCGTTAGTGGAGCGAGAAGGACGCTGGCTGGCCTGTGCGGATGGCGAGCAGGTGACGCTCTGTGCACGCACAGTGATAAGAATCTGGAAAGGGCAGAGTTTGTTTGATGTGCTTTTGATCGTTTGTTTCCCCCCCTCGTCAAATTGTGAATAGGTGATGCAGGTTTTCAGAAGAAGAAAGGGAGGGGAAATTCTGGTAGTAAAAAGAGGAAACGTGGGCAGCGTGTTGTGGTGGGGAGTTGGCAAGGCGTCCACAGGGGCTGGATTTGAGTCACTACGTTGCCCTGTGGTTTGGGGCAAGTCACAGATCTTCCCCAGCCCCTTGTCTCCACCCCGGGAGGACGGAATGGCAACACCCACGAGTGAGATCCCAGGAGTTCTGGCCTCTGAGCAAGCACTCTTTGCATGAACTGCTTTGTGGGTGCTGGGGCCCCTTTCTTGCTCCCCCCTCATTTTGTCTAGTTCAGTGGCAGGTCCACTTCGAATGGGGCGGCAGAGACGGGGCGGCAGGCAACCCCCTCCCCAATGAAGCAGCCTATAGAGCCGGTGCAGGTAACCCCAAGAAGGCTCTGCAGCCCTGGGAGGCTTGAAACAGAAATATTTGCCCCTTCCCTTCGGAAGGAGAGGTGTGGTCCAAGAGGGAAAGACTGAGACTTGAGGAGCCATGTGATCGGATTCAGCCACACCAGGCAGTGGAACTATTTTAGAGAACTTGCTAGCGGACCTGGTCAGTGGAGAAGGGGGCCAGCACTCCTGTGGCCAGCACTTTGGGGCCCAAATGACAAATTCGAGTGTCGAGCTTCTCTACTTGGGAGCTGGGTGGCCTTGAACTCCTCGAGCAGAGCCTCGTTTTCCTCCATTTCCCGAGTTGGCTGTAAGAATTACTGAGGCTGCTGTGCTTACCTGTTCTCTGCTTTCAGTTGTTGTTTGTCAAGGTTTTCCCCGGAATGCGCAGCACAAAGGCCCGATGCTGGGTCCCATCGGGAGTACAGGGCCGTCTCAGTGACCGTCCCTGCCTCAGGGGAGCCGTCCAGCCACACGGGGGGGGGGGGGGGGTGACCCGAGGCCGGCCATGGAAGGCAGCGAAGTCGGGGGTGGTGTTTTTAGGATGAGGGAGGTTGGGGCCCTTCAGGGTGACTGGTCAAGAGGTGGAGTGGGAGGGTGCCCGAGACAGAAGTGGTATGTGAGGGGGAAGGTTCCAGAAGGCTTCAGGTGGATTCGTGCCGTCCTGTAGGACATACTGAACACATCTATGTCTGTTACCTCATGGGAGCCTCCTGGCAACTGGGAGGGGAGGGCACTCAGCTTCGCAGGGACTGACGGGATCTGGCTCCTGTGTCCCCTCCCGTGCCCCCTCCCCGGACCTCGTGCTTTCTCCAGACGGCCGTGGGCACTGGCCGGAGTTCAGCGCCTGCCCCTGAGTGAGCAGGTGGCGGAGGAGGAGCGGGTAGCAGGGCAGGAAACGTTTTGAGGCGGAGAAGAAGGGAGCTGAGGTCCTGAAGGGGGTCTGACTGGCTGGGGGAGGTGGTGGTTAGGATAAGGGGTCTGGAGTCGGTCACCTGCGGGTCAGTCCCGGCTTCACATCCAGCAGCTCCGTGACCCGGACCAGCCCATCCCCTTCTCCGAGCGTCAGCCCCTCTCTCTGCGGGATGGGGATGAGCAGCTCACCTCCTGCGGGTGTGGGAAGACAAACCCATCTGAGTTGTGCATGGAGAGCGCTGGCCTCCTGTGGGTCTCCCGGGCATGGCAGGGGCCACTGCTGTTATATCTGAGATCAGGAAGGAACAGAGACCCCCCCGCCCCCCTCCAGCGTTGGTGTTTCTGTCTTGTTGGTCAGTAACACTTCTTACTTCACACGGCAGCTAGACGCTTCTCTCTCTCTGCCCCCTCTCTATTTTCAATTTAAAGCAGCAAACTGCAGGCAGCCCCTTCGTATGTCAGGCATTTTGTTCTGTAATTCTGCATACATTAGCTCACGTAAGCCCTCCCAATCCTGTGAGGTGAGGGTCGTTATTTTTGTTTTTCAGGTGAGGACATGTAGGTGTAGAGAGTCCCACAGGAGATGCAAGCCCTGTGCCGATCCCCAAGCAAACATGGAGCACCGTGTGCGGGTGCTGGAGTCCTGGGCCCAGGGAGCGGGTCCCGCCCCTCCTCAGCAGGCAGCTGGGACAGCAGGGCCTGCACCCCATCAGGCCTTTCCCTTCCCAGCTGCGAGGCGTGAGGGACTAACCCTCAGGTGAGGGACTAACCCTCAGGTGAGGGACTAACCCTCAGGCGGCCGCTCTGCTGTCTGAGAAGTGGCAGGGGGAGCAGCACTTAACTAAGCTCCCCGCTTATTGGGAGGCTCCAGAGCACAGCGCGAAGTGGTAACCTCGGGCACTGCCCAGCCCCTGGGAGAGGGCCTGGAGCCTGGGGAATGGGTATATCAGCCTTGACTAAAGTAAAGGCTTTAGTGGCCCTTGCCCCTCCCTATTGGTGCCCAAGGCAAGAGGAGTTCTCTGAGCTCGGCTCCACTGGATATACACAGAGAGGACCCACTCGTGGTGAGAGTTCTTCCCCACAGAATACAGGCAGCCCCAAGGTTCTGGACTGACTTCTAGGGTCTTTGATTCGGAGGTTGCTCAGCTAGGACGGAAGGAGGGATTGGCCGAGAGAACAGTTGGAGGGTGGGATGGAGGGGCTGGAAGGAGGACCCTGGGGGGCGGGAGGAGAGGGAAATGAGGTCGGGTGGGGCTTCTGGCTGAGCCAAGGCCTGTGAACCAGCCAGAGGCCTCCAGGCCCGGTGCAGTGGGCCAGGTTTTCTGAGAGCGGTGCTTAGCTGTGATATTCAGGACAGCCGGGTTGGGGTGGGGGGTAGGAAGGAAAGGGGGAGTCCTCCTAGGAGGGAGAGCCCATGATGCGGCCACGGAGAAGTACGAGCCCGGTGGGAAAGGAGGTAGGGATGAGGACGTGGGAGTGGAATGGACACAGGTGGCTCCCTGGGTGTGGAGGTGTGCACAAGAGACTAGGGCGGCCCCCAGTCTTAGGGCGATGACTAGGAGTTGGTGGTGCCGCCAACAGAGGTAGGGAGGAGCCAGCAGAGAGAGACACGGTGGAGGGGAGGACGTGGGGCTGAGCTCACCTGGACATGTGGTGTTTGAGGAACCTGTGAGAACGGCCGGTGGAGGTGTCCGGTCAGAAGAACATCTCGGGGGGAGTTGGTGCCATCAGCAAACAAATTCTGCACGGGAAGCCGCAGGTGCGGGTGAGACCGGCAAGCAGGGGATGGGTGGCAGAGCAGGTGGATGGCGGAGGCCTGGAGGGCACTAACAGGTATAGACCTGGAGTCTGCACATTGGAGGCCATACGCTGCAGAGTGATGGCTCTAGAACACCCCATCCTGAACGTACCCCACTCTGTGCCTTAAAATCTGCACCGCAGGGTGCAGGGTGGAGTCCAGACGCCTTAACCCAACATCTAGGGCCCCGCCAGAGCAGGCCCTGTAGAGCCTCGGAGGTTGCATAACAAAGTCCTGTAAAAGCTGGGTGACTTAAAACAACAGAAATGTCTTTTCTCACGGTTCTGAAGGCCGGAAGTTCGAGCTCAAGGTGTTGGCAGGCCTGGTTCCCTCCTGAGGCTCCGAGGGAGAATCTGTTCCTTGCCTGTCTCCTAGCTTCCGGTGCTGCGGGCCATCCTTGGCTTGTGGACTCATCACTCCGTCAGCCTCGGCTGCACATAGCCCTCTCCTGGGTGTTCGTGTCTGTTTTCTCTCCTTAGGAGTCACTGGATTAGGGTGGGCTTGAGATGAGTATGGCCTTCTCTTAACTAATTACATTTGCAAAGATTATATATGTATGATATGTATGTATGTGTATATATATGTACACACACACACACACACACACACACACAGAGGAAGGGTGAGGGATAAAGAGTTGGAAACATCAGTGAGAGAGAAACATCAGTCAGGTGCCTCTGCACACCCCCTATGGGGATGTGCCTGCAACCAAGGTACATGCCTTTGACCGGAATCGACCGAACCTGGGACCCTCTATGCACTGAGCCAGACCAGTGAGGGCCTTGACCAGATTCGAACTCAGGACTCTTCAGTCCGCAGGCTGACGCTCTGTCCACTGAGCCAAACCAGCCAGGGCCCCAGCATCTCCTTATTGTGTGTGTCCCCTCGAGGCTTGAGCTCCTTGACATGAAACAGACCTGCCGGTCTCCCCTTCCTGCAGGGTAACTTGGGGACCCAGAGCCCAGCTCCAGAGCACCGTGGAAGACACTCTGTGTCTTCTTAACTAGCCACGTGACCCTGCTCTAACCTCCCAGCCTCGGTTTCTCCATCTGTTAGATGGAGCTATCAAAAGAGAATTTAATAGATTAAACGAGGAGAAAAGGCAGCTATTGCAAGACTCAGGACTCCGTGGGGTAGTTGTCGTGTCTGTCTGCCTTGTGCCCCTGGCACTTCGGAGAAGATGCTCTGTAAATATCTGTGGAGTGCGTGAGGACACGTAACTCGATGCGAAGTGACTTGTCTGTGTTTATGGATGTGACCCTTCCTTAGAAACCCCCCTCCTTCCTGCCCTCCGGCCCGGGAGCTGGGTAATTACGGTTGGGTTTCAGCTCCGTGCTGTCAGCAAGGGTCGCAGTTTGAGTCAGGCTCACAGCCCTGCACCCAGCGTCTCTCTTTCATGTGGATGGAACAAACTGAGGCTTATTACATTAGCGGTACCTATGGTGGCTGCAACGAATGAGTCACCGTTTACTGTAAAGCTTTCAGATGCCCGGCATACACATGCCAGTCGGGGGAGAAAGGCCTTGTGCAATCTGGCAGTCCAGTCAAGAGTGGCTAAAGAGAGACATAAAACACGCCCCAATCCCGGCAGGGGAAGGCTGGGATGCGGGTCTGCAGCCTCAGCCACCTCCTCCTCCCGTTCCTCCTGGAGTTCTATTTTGGTCTATAAAACAGTAGCAGTCATATTTTGAAGTCAGTTAAACAAGTCTGTGCAAATTTGTGTTTGCTTGTTCCTCAACTAGAGATTTATGCTTGAGTCTGGTTTTTGTTTTTTTTGTGGAACGTTAAAAATAAATTTAAAGGACCTACTCTTGTTTGTTTGTTGAAATATATTTTTTATTGATTCCAGAGAGGAAGGGAAAGGGAGAGAGAGAGAGAAACATCAGTGATGAGAGAGAATCTTTGATCGGCTGCCTCCTACACACGCCCCACTGGGGATTGAGCCTGAAACCTAGGAATGTGCCCTTGACCAGAATTGAACCTGGGACCCTTTAGTCCATAGGCTGATGCTCTGTCCACTGCGCCAAACCGGCTGGAGTGTGTTGATTATGAGCCACTAAGAGCGATGCTCCGAAGTCTGGGACCTGTTTTCCTTTGCAGTAGAAACATCGTTGCCTCCCCCCAGCCTGCACGCCATGTTTTTCTTTTCGAGAGAGGAGCCTGGAAGGCCTGGCTGGGTGACTGGGTGGAGTGTCGTCTTGGACACCAGAAGGGTGGTGGTTTGATCCCTGGTCAGGGCACATACCTACCTAGGTTTCGGGTTCGGTCCCTGGCCGGGGCGTGTGTGGGAGGCACTGATTGATGTGTCTCCCTCTCTCCCTTCTTCTCTCTCTCCAAGATCAGTGAAAATGGTTCCTTTGTGAGGGTTAAAAGGAGAGGGAGATGAACCTGTGAAGTTCCATTTGGTCTCGGCTGGTCGACGGGGCTCGGGCACTGTGGGCTCTGAGAACGAGCCGTGCGGAGAGCTGAAAGACGGGCAGCTGCAGCGTGTGCCCTCTTGCAGGTGGGGCTGGGTGGGGCAGGGTGTGGGGAGAGTGAGCGGCTGCAGAGGCACACACGGTGCGCCCTGTCCGTGCCTGGTTCCCCGCATGAGGGCTGTGTGGCAGGGCCCGGGGCTATCCTGTCATTTAAAATCGGATTGAATGGACAAAACGTCTTTGTGCATGTCTGTGCCATTGGGCCTTGGGTACATTAGGTAACCTCTCAGCCTCAGTTTCTTCATCTGTAAAATGGGCCTGCTGACACTAGAATTGGGTGGTTTTTAGGATTTGCTGAGGTATTTAAGGCACCTAGTACAGGCCTGGTCCATAGTAGGGCTCAAAAAGTGGACGTTGTAATGACAAGAAGTGCTCTGAACCTGTTGTTTCGAGAGCAGGGATGGTGGAGGGAGCCCTGCGGTGAGAAGCCGGGAGTTAAGCCTTCTGGGTAATCAGTCAACTCCCTGGTTCTCAATGGAAATTAAATTAAATCTTAAATTGGCCTTTTTTTTTTTCACTTGACTAGTTTGTGCCTCTCCATCTTGGATTTGCTGTTGGCCCGTGTGCAGCACCCCCTTTCCCATCCTCTGGGCCCCTCGCCTGCTGTCGGGCCTCTCCTCACGGGCCGTGGTTCTCCGGTGTCTGTAGAGGATGGCCGTGAGCCCCCACAGTTTAGTTCACACCCTCCCGTTGTGCTTGGCTCAGGCGGAGGAGCCCGAGTCAGGCGCTGGGTCTCCTGAGATTTTTATGCCTCCCCCCCCCCCCCCTGGAAACAAGAAGCTGTTCCGGGCATCTGTTTGGGATTCTGAAACTTGGGGCTCTTTGGGACATAGCCGAAGTGTGTAGGCGCAGTGGTGACAGACTATTTGCATCCGAGACTTCGGGGGTATTCAGAATAATGGTGGCCAAGATGGGTGTTATCTGTGGGGAAGGCAGGTGGGGTTAAGGACCGTCCTCTCTTCTCCCATCCCCAGGGCCGCACCCCTGACCCTGGGAGCCAGCGTCTGGAGGTGGAGGTCACCGACCGGGAGCAGAGCACCCTCGCTCCTTGAGTTTGAGTCTTACATCACCCTCCAAAGTCCCTGGTGGGGGCCTTGTTGTTTTGTTTGCAGCAGCATCTCAGGGCACCCCTCAGGATGCCCATGACGAGGGAGGGAGTGAATAAAGGACGGGACAAATGAAAGCCCCTCACCGTGAGGAAAAATCTCGACCGGGCGAACTTGTTATCCCACCCCCAGAGAAGGGGGAGTTACAATTCGTTGTTCTTCTCTGCACGTATGTGTGTGCTGGGCTGGGTGGCATCATCTCAGCTGGACCGCACTGAGTCCTAGAGTTCCCTTTGCTTGGTTCTCCCTCCTGCAGTGACCACGTGGGCCTAGGGTGTGGCTGGCAGGGGTGAGGGGACAGTCCCTGTTGGGGACCAGGAGTATTTTTCTTGCACAGAAGATGTGGTTCCTATGACTTCTGTTTCATGATAACTGGCTCCGACAGGAGGAAGAAAACCTACTCATGTCGCGTAGGCAAGAGAGGTCCTCTGGCCCCTCGTGTGTGACGCTCGGGATTCTGACGCCGTTCTGACTCCTCCTGCAGCATCGCACAGACTCCTGGGACACTGGGGTGCTGTCCTGTCGGCAGCCCAATCCCCCGGGTCCTGTGGCACCTGCGTGGAGAACAGAAAGAGTAGTCGTGGTCACCAAAAGCGATGGTCTCCCCTCACTGCCACACGGGAGAGGACCTGACTGTGAGGGACGGGACTCGGGAATGGAGACAGAGAAGCTGGCCGCGGTCCCCAGAGCCCTCAGGGACTATCGAACGTGTCCCGGACACCCAGGTTCTGGTCTCCGTGAGCCCTGGAGCTTATCTCTCCTCCCTACTTCCCCGACCTCCGACCCCTTTGTCACACTCCGGTGCCTTCAAATCAGCAGCGATTTCCAGCCTCTTCCCTCTCAGGACACACATTAGCTCGTCACTAAAATTCTGCGGCACACCAAACATACATATTTTGCCGATCTGGCACAAAAATAACAGGTCTGATTTTGATTCATGCGCACTGGACAGCTGTTGCTGTGTTGGCTGTTGTCACTTTGTTATTTGACAGCCTACGGGAAAAGAGCCGGTGTCGCTGCCTAAATAGTCAGGTATGGCGTGCCTTAAAAATTCTCGTGGCACGCCGGTTGCAGATCGCTGCTCTACACATTCCTTTTCTAAAGCCCTCAGTCTGCGAGAACTGTCTTGTCCGGGTGTGTTTAATGTAAAGCAACATCAGCATTGCGTTTGCCGGCCACCCCCACGCTGTGGCCCCTCGGAAGGCCTGGGCCCTTCTCTGGGTAAGTATGGGCACTTGAGCATCAGCTTATCAGCTTCCCTTCAGCAGTGCCTCTTCTCTCCCTGCAAGGAGGTGCCCGAGGACACCCAGGGCCCCCAGGTGGCAGTTGGGAGAGAGAAGCGCTCTCTGTCCCCGGGGTTTCTGGGGGTGGAATCTAGCTGCCGTGGGCTGTACCTTCTCTTTGATCGCCAGGTTTAATATACTCTCATCTGTAATGGAAACCATAACACAAACTGATTACTAAAATTTGACTATTGGTTGAATGAGAAACCTGTGAGAGGGACCCACTTCCTCTTGATTTTTGTTTTATTTTAGACAATTCTGTGCAGTCTGTTTCATTTCTCTTCCTCTGGACTTTTTGTTTAGAAGAGTCACAGACCACGTACGATAAAACCCAAAACCGTTTAGAAAATAACACTGGACCCTGGGGAACGCACAGCACTCTCCCTGCCCTCGGGTTGAGGCTCTGTGTGTGTTGGATGGGGTGGCAGGTAGATGCTGCCGTGGAGAAACGGGCCCATAATGGCGTGGGGATCGGCTGAGGTCCACCTGGAGCGACACTGCTTGGGCTCCAGGCCATGCCTCCGCTCCTCCCCAGGGTGCTGGAGTTAGATGCACCAGGGACAGTCTCCCTGTTGGTGGTCATTCTGAGCCTGTCCTCCCGGTGGTCCATTGGCTGACTTAACCTGAGCTCTCACTAAAGCACTGTGGTGCCGGGACAGTCCTGAATGGCTTTCTTCCCCGTTCCTTCATTTGGCCAACATAGTTCTTGACCTTGCACAAGGCAGTGTGCCAGGCGCTGAAGGTTTGAGGGTTGGGAGGGACAAAAATCTCCTTTTTGAGGTATCTTTTCTTCAGAGTTGGGGAACAGAACTATATTACAACTATAATATGAAACAGAACAAAGTTTGTACTAGAAGAAGCATACAGGCAAAATGGTATAGTGGATTTTAGAGAGACGGGGAGAGAGAGCCATCAGTTAACTGAAAGAGAGAGAGAAACATTGATTGGTGGCCTTCTGTATGTGCCTCAACTGGGGATCGAACTGGCAACCTGGGCATGTGCCCTGACTGGGAATCAAACCAGCACCTTTCGGTGCCCGGGACTCCGGTCCAACCAGCGGCGCCCCGCTGGCCAGGGTTAATGTGTGTTGGGACGCACGGGGCTGTATTTTGAAGGATGAATAGAATTTTGGCGCTGGCAGTCTATGAAAAGCACTTGGGGAAATAGGGAATAAGGGCATGCCATGGCCACACTCTCGATTCCTTAATCCCACACGGCACAAACACAGAGGTGACCCCGGCCTGAGTTTGAGTGGCACTTGCCCAACATGGTTTTGCAAGACGCTTGGACCTGCTTTTACTTGGGGTTATGGTTGGAGGTGGAAGTTGGCAGCAGGAGAGGGCCAGTATTTACTGAGTGTTTCGCTCACATTCATCAAATTGACATGCATCATCTACTTGAGAGACATAGCTAGCAGATGCTGGAGCCGGGACTGAACTCAGAACTCCGACTCCAGGGCCTCTGACCTTCCCACACTGGTGCCTTATCACCTTCTCCTGGGAAGTTGCTGATGCTAAACAGTTATCCCCAAACAGTAGGATTCAGGTTGAAAGTAGAGTTGGCTTCTGACTGGTAGGCACGCTTGTGAAAAAAATATTTTGCTGTCTTAACTCACATCCTGCAAACTTTCTGTGGTTAGTGGAAGGAATATTCCCGCTGTGGTTATGCTTGGTGGAGGCCTCTCCGCAGCTCCCCTCTTGGCCCTGTGCTGTCTGACCAGTTTCTCGGGTGATTGCCACAGTATTGTCTGACCTCTGTGACCTGCCCAAGCTGGCGACTCACTTTCTGTGCTTGAGTGGGTTGTGAGTGTATTCCTCATGGAGACAAGTGTTGGAGTTGGCAGAATTGGCCCACTACCCTTTGGTGAATTATTGTTGGACAAACCAATGCCGTCCCATGAAATTTTAAAGGAGAAACAACGAGAGTGAGTGGGGGGAGGCACTGGGTGGGTAGGAGGTGGGACTTCTTGGGGCAGAGGCAGTAGATTGGGCATTGGGAATTCTAGGCCCAGTTCCCAAGGATGTCTTGAGACATGAGGGGTGTGTCGGGTAGATGACTGTCTTGCTGGGAGTAGGGTGGATGTTTGACTCTTAGCAGATATTTGGCAATAATGAAATAATACTGTAATTCTAGAGCATACCTCGGTGGTGCCTCTGTCTTGTCATTTTGACCCTCAGCGAGGGCTTTGGGTCACGAGTGTGTCTGAGGAAGATGTCCGAGGCTGTCAGTTTTGTCCGGAGTGAAGAGTGAGGTGCCATCCAACCCCACCCGGGGCAGGTCCCAAACCCCGTTACACAGCTTATTTCTTGTCCCTCCTCCCCTCTGTTGATGCCCTCTGCCTCCTTCCCTTCTTTCTCCATTACAGCACAATTTCAGTTTGCAAGACTTTCCCAGGACTGCAGATCACAGCTAAAAAAACACGTTGGAAAACCAGAACCCTAGAGCATTTCTGCAGTGTTCATTGTCTGCAAGGGTGGCCCAGGGGGTTTGTGAGTGGGGGCTGCACCTCCTGCTGCAGGGTGCACGTGGGGATGTCGGAGATAGGACCTGGATCATGTGCCTGCCCTGTTGCTCTTGCTCTGCTTGGAATTGGGGTCTCTCTAGTTTTATGGGGGGGGGGGGGCACATCACTCTTCCTCTTTCATTACAGCCTTTGGAGGAACACAATTTGTGGGTTAATGAGTAAGTTCCAAGTTATGTATACTGTCTCCTATAATGCTTTTTCACAGACCAGAAAGCTGAACAGAGTGAGTGCCTTGCTTGATGTCACACAGTTTATAAGTAAAAGGGCCTAGATTTGAATCCAGATTTGATTCTAGAATTCCTGATTTTTTTTGCTACCGTACGCATCAACCACGCTTTTACCTGTAGTTAATAATGTTTATTATTCTGCCATTTCTTCCTCTTGGGTAAATTTAGCACTGCGTGAAGTAGTGTAATATGTAGATCTCACTTTTATTCACCTTGAAAGTACTGCTTTCCAGTGGTCAGGCATTCTGGGCTTTGCTGACTGGCCGAGGTGGGAGGGTTGGGGCTCAGGCTCAGTTTCCTCGGTTCTGTGAAGGTTCCAGGCAAGGGGAGAGGTCTGGAGGCTTACTGGACAGTCCAGTCACACTCACATCAGAGAATTTAAGAGCACTCAGGCCATTGGTTGGCCTCTTCCTTCTCTGAATCTTTCTCTCTCTTTCTTATCTTCTATTGGATTTCTGATGGAGTCCTTCAGGCAGGGCTCAGCAGATGAGGAACTGGGAAGAACCTGCCTGGAAGGTTCTAGATGTGGAGGAGGCAGGCCCAAGGAAGATGGGAACTGAGGGTGTATGGAATTCAGATTGCCTGTCCATTCGTTGCAGAGATTGGGGTTCAGGTTTGGTTGAACAGTTCACTTAGTCCATGGGTCTCAGCAAGCACAGAGTGGTTGCTGCTGCCTCCAGCAGGAGCTGGGTGTTATGCTCTGTTGAGGCAGTACTTCTTGAGTTGTACTTGAATATTAATTCCAGTTGCTTTTTCCAGGGTGTCCTGCTTCTGGTTGAGTGAGTGGGTGCAGACTTACTCTGCAGGCTTAGTTAGCCACAGTTAATGAAACTCTGGAGGTAACCTTGAAAAGAAGTCCATGCCTTTGGTCGATGGCAGAAAAACCCAGCTAGCCTGTGGCCCCCCAGCCTCGGAGTCATCCAGCACATCAGAGATATTTCAGCAGCTAGGTGCTCCCCTTCTCTGGCCCAATCTCATTGGAAAAGTCAAGTGTGAGGAGGAGAGATCAGGGACTCCTAGTTAGTTGAGTCCCAGCAACAGAATCTCTGCCGGTTTCGGGGGGTGGAGGGGACCAGAGGGTGACTGGCCACAGAGCCCTCCTTACTGCAGCCTTCCCTGCAGCTCAGCCCTCCCTCCAAACGTTTACTGAGGACCCAGTCCTCCAGAGCTGGAGCTGAAGAACTCCAACTCAGTCAGCCCCAGTCACCCCGACTTGGGTGGCTGCTCATTCGTTCTCTGGGTGGTGGGAGGTGGGTCGGGGTGTGCAGGTTGTGCCCAGCTGGCTGCCCTCTGCACGGCAGGTCTTAGGAACCAGAGCTGCACACGGAGATGGGCCTTCGAGAGGTCCCTTTCACCAGCCCACCCCTGACTTTGTAAAGGGGTGGCTGAGACCCACAGAGGGGAAGCCACAAGGCTCACAACTCCAGGCAGAGAGGCAGCCACGGAACCAGCTCTTTGCCACGGGGTCTTCCTGGGCACAGCCCCAGGCCGCCCGCGATGCCGGCTCTGTCTGCCCTGCCCGTTCTCCTTGGGAGCCATGAGGACTTCTCAGATGAAGCAGCTGGGTACCGTTTGCCAGGGGGTTGGCTAAATTTAAACGAAGTGGGCTGGGGTGGGTGGCAGTGAAGAAGATTGGCTGGGTGCTTTCATTAAAGCTCTGTGTTGGGGGAAGGCTCGGTTTTTATTTTTACTTCACTGAATGAGGGATGCGCGCAGGGCAGAGAGGTACCCCCCCTCCTTTTCCTTTCTTTCTTTTTAAAATTATTAAATATTTGTAGAGTCTCAAGTCAGGGCTGGTGGCGCATTCCACTTCCAGCCTGAGTTTACACGAAAGCAGGGAGAGCTGGGATGCTCTGCCTTTCCTGATGGCCAAGTGCAGTTGTTGGGCAAGCCGCTTGCAGATCTACAGGCCGGTTCTGGTTAGACTTTGGTTTCATTCCCAATCCTCGCTCGTCGTGGGCTGCGTGACCCTGGGTATCGGTTCTAAACTTTGTTTTCCCCTCTGTGGAATGTGGGTGGGAAGACCCATGCTTGAGGATTGCTGTCTATCTGAAATCACATGTGACAAGCTCCCGGCATGCTGTGCGAGATGCGGGGGGCACTCACGAATTATTACTGCTTGTCCGTCCTCACTGTGCCTTCTACGCCTTGCCTCCCTCCAAGCTGGACATGGATCAGGGATGAGGTTGAGAAGAGGGGGCAGAGGGATGGTGTGGAGATTTGTACTGGTGTGTGTGTGTGTGTGTGTGTGCGCGCGCATGTGTGTGTGGGCAAGATGAAGTTTGTGGGGAACCTGGCTTGACTCATTGAGGGGTCTGAGGAACATACCAGAACCCTGAGCACCTGGAACATTGCCCCCAAAGAATGTCTTTCTCGGGGCTTACACCAGGGACTCTTTGCCGTTAGTTTTCTCAGCCTTTGAAAATAAAATATGATCCATTCATCATGTCTCTGGTTATAAAAGCAAGATGCTAGAGGAAAGTTGGAGCATACAGAAAATCATAGAGAAGAAAATAAAAACCATTCCTAATCCCACTCTGTTGGAATTTGAAGGATTTTGAAATCTATGTGTCCAGTCTTTTTTTTTTTTTTAATGCTTATATACATAGGGGGTGCTTGCCTGCTTGTTAATTTTTACAAAACTGGAGTCAGACTGCACAGATAATTATGTAATGTGCTTTCAGAACAGCATTCTGCTAGAATGTCCCGGTTGTAAGCGGAACGACTTGGGTGGTGGCACAGCGTTCTGTGATGCGGTGTTCCCGTCCTGAACCAGCCCCCCGTGGGTCGTCATTCACAGGGTCTGCCATGGCTTCTACTCCTTCACCCCGTGCTGCAGGGGGCTGGGGAAGGCACATGCGCATAACTGGCTGGCTGTTTGCAGAGAGCTTTCTCTGGTTAAGCCTGCTGAACCAAATGGTTTCGTTAGTTTCGAGTTTGTTCGCACCTTGCACGCTCCCTAGATCTTCGGGCTGATAGTGGTTCCCGCCTGGGTGAGCACTGTTAGTGTTTCCCACCTGGGTGGGCACTGTCCCTCTCCTGCATGTCCGCCCGTACCCACCCTTCAACCCCTGGTCCTCCGGGAACTCCTCGTTATCGGGGACGGCGGTACGGTGAGAACTCACAGCTGCCCCAGAAGAGCCTGGTTCCAGCCCTGGCAACGCCATTCACTGGCAGAATGACCCTGCACACGTTTCGTGCTTTTGGACACTGCTTTCTTATATGGGAAATGAGGGCAGGACCTTTCTGACCAGATGGTGAGGGCGAAATACAACCATGGCCTCTGGTGTGCTTCGTAACCTGAAGTACCATAAAGATGTTAGTCGTTAGTATGGACTCCTTAGCCCATGGCCCTTGACCTTGAGGAACAGGACCCAGTGGTGTGCTGCAGCTGCTCACACCGGCTCATGAGAGTCGATTGTGCGTATCTCTTCCCAACTCCTTGTCCACTGGCCCTCACGTTGGTCGGTTTAGTTTGGCTCTAGTCAGAGTACGGTATTTACACCATGAAAAGTGACATGCACTCAAATCAAGACCTTTTTTTGTGTGTGTGAGAGCTTGTTAAGCATCTACCAGCACTTGGCAGCCTTAGTCTCCAGTGCACTTACTTGACAGTTGACATATGTTGTTCTGGACTTGAGTTTATAGTTCTCCTTTTGTATACAGGCATACCTCGGTGATATTGTGGGTTCAGTTCCAGACACTGCAATAAAGTGAATATCGCAATAAAGTGAGCCGTAGTCTTTTTGCTGGTGGAGGGTCTTGCCTTCAGTTTGTAACAAAAAAAAAAAAAAGTACATAATCTGTGGGGGGCAATAAAGCAACACACAATAAAATGGAGGTATGCCTGTATTAATGTCTCATTTTCCCCAGCTGGACTCACAAGCTCTTGAGGGCAGGAATTCAATATTTTCAGACTTTAAATTGCTTGGATGATGGCTATGATGGGGACCTATAAAGCAGCATTTACACAAATGAGCTCATGGCTTTAAGCTACATGAAAACATTTTTCACTAAGACTTAAGCTCTGAGGGACCCACAGTATCTATGTGGGCCAGGGGCCAGTCCTCTCTTAATGATCCTTTATGGATGAGTCTGACATACACAGAATCTTGGTTATTTAGCCTAAAAACTACCCGGGGTATAATAAAGAGTCTTTATTTCTCTGCGTTTCTATCAGTGACTGTAATAATAATGGTTAACAAGTAATAGCTAACATTTATCGATTGTTTGCTGAGTGCCAGGTGCATTCTAAATGCTTTTACAATCATCTTCTCGTTTAATCCTCATTCCAGGCACATAAAGACCACATTAATATTATCCTTGTTTTAGAAGTGAGGAAAACATGGAACTTAGAGATGGTTAAGTAACTTGGTGATGATGGAGGAAGGTCCAAGATTGACTGCTCATGCATGCATTTCACTCATTCATTTGACATCTGAGTCCTACCATGTGTGGAGCGCTGCTCTGGCTGCCAGGATGAACAAAACCAGCCCCTGTCCTCATGGAGCATTTATTTCTTCCAGTGAGCAAAACAGATGATAAATAAACATGTAAACATATAGTACCATGCCAGGTTTTGCCAAGGTCTACAAAGAAAATCAATCAGGGAAGGAGATAGACTCATGGGGCAGAGCTGGAGTTTTGCTATGTAGATTCTAACCCTTAATGTCTATCTCACTGCTCTTGAAATGCAGCTCATCTTGTAGCTAGATGAGCACCCTGCAGACGAGTAGCTTCTCTTTACATTTTTATTGGCTGGGTGATTGGGAGCCAAGCCTTATCTATGGGGATGATACAGGAAGGCCCACTGAGAGCTCCTGGTGAGCTCAAATCAGGGACAGATGCTCACAGGATCCTACTAATGTACTTGCTGGGGGTTCCAGATGTGCTGGGCAGTAGACCGGACAGGAGGGCTGTGCAGCACAGGTGGGAGAACGAGCTCTGTGGTGGTCAGGGCATTGAGAAGTTATGCAGATTTAGAATCAGAGACCCCAGGGCTAGCTGCGATTGGAGGTCAGTGCTCCCATGATACACAGGGACATCAGAAGGTGCAGAGAGCAGGAAGACTCCCCCGAGGTCATCCTTGATTTCACTGATGGTGGGGCTTACTTTTCCATTCCGTGCCTTGGGCAACACCACCGTCTCCCAAATTTTATTTTTTACCTCCAGCTGGAGAATAATGGCAGATGGGTGCAGTAAGCCAGTTTAGGGCAACCCCTAACTCAAGGAATGCAGGGGCCAGAGTGGATTATGAGGATAGGCTACTCTGCCCCCCAAAACGTACTTCTAGAAGGTGGGACAGACAAAAACTATTTGAAGGTCACTCTCCTCGCCCTCACGCGTGTGGCCCAGCCAGTGTCCAGCGTGGTGGAGACATGGATGGAGCATCTGCTCGTGCTCATTTGATTAGACTCTGAAAACCGCTGCCTGGGAGTTAGAGCTGGGCTCTGCTCCGACGTTAATAAATGGGCTCTGAGGCAGGTCGTGTTCTGGGCTTCCTCCTCTGTCAGGAGGGGGCTGGTCAAATGGTTTTCGCTGTCCCTGCTTGCTCTGCCCTTTATTCTGAGCCGGAGATTAGACCGGGTCCCACCCACACAACGCATTCGAGTCTTTTAGTTTCTCTCCCAAGTGGCCATTGCTCCCTGGAGTGCAGGGTTCCGGGAAGGACTTAAGGGCTGGAATGTGTCTCTTTCAGGGAATTTCTCGGGCTGTGGGTGCCGAGTATTTTCCGGCGTGGTTCCCAGTTCTAAGCCACCTGGTATTCACTAGTGGTTAGGTGGCCGTTGCCCACACAAAGTAAAGCTCGCCCACAAGTGTTTTCCTATCACACCCACTGTCAACGGGAGGGGGTGAGATTTTGGGCGTACTTTCCTGATGGTCGTGTCTCCGAACAGGATAGTCCTCCTCCTGGTCCCCCGATGGCCTCCCACTGAAACCTTACAGTGACACCGGAGCGAGCACACAGGCTTCAAAACTAAAAAGTGATGAGGTGAGGAAGCAACAGGAAGTGGGGACGTGAGCAGAACAGAGCTTGCGAGGTGTACTCAGAACGCTGTTGACCTTTTTCTTTCTTTTTAAAATCATATAGTCCTCTTACATTGGTGAGGGGCAAGTTCTTGTTTGTGTTCAAAGGTTCAGGCCCTTAAGAGGCCTGTGGAGAGCCAGTGCGGGTGGGTGTAACGCACGTTTAGGGAAGATGCAACCAACCGCATTCCCCCTGGGCTTGGTGAAGGTATGCAAATCCCGTAGTGTTCTGGGCGTGTGAGCCCCGCTCCACGCTACTGAGGGCTGGGAAAGTTATTTAAATTGCTCCTCTTTTAGCCCTCGCTTCGTGGGACTGATTTAGCTCTTGTGCTGAATTGAAGACGGTGGGGAAAGTGGAATTCTGCCCCCACACTCTTTCTTTTTCTGCCTCTACCTTCGTTTCTCATTTCCTTAAATGACTTAAAAGAGGAGAGAGGGCAGATTCAGTAATTAGCTTCTGGTGCAATGAGGGCCCGTTTGTGTTGACTTGGTTTTGAGAGCTGTCACTCCCTAAGATGCCTCCCATGGGGATGGCACACTTCACACCTCTGGGGACACACTTCACATTGGGCGGGGCGGGGCGGGGGGGCGGGGGAGTCACTGGCTGGCCAGATGGAGAAAGCGATTGTAGTTTGAATAAATAACTCTTCATTTGAAGAGCAAATATGGCCCTAAGGATTGAAGCTACTGGTTGGCAGTCCCTCTTTGGATAGGGAGCTCAGTGAGCTCAGGTTGAGTTAGCCAGGCCGGGGCTCTGGGGGGCTGTGCTGGTGATAAGAGCTGTGTATTTTCGGAAGCTTCATCTGCATTTCCACAATCCACCCTCCTCCCAAGCTTATGAAGCTGGAAGGGAAGAACCTATGGGCACTCAGCCAATATGGCGGGTAAATCCTAATGATGAAATAATGAAAGCAGGAATGGTAAGCCAGCACTTGCTGGGTACATTCTTTGGGTCCCAAGGCCTGGTGCTAGGTCACAGGTATGATCTTATTTAATGCCGGGGGAACACCATCGTTCGGAGGGGCAGCGGAGGCCTGGAACGGTATGCTCAGTGACCCGAAATGATGGCACAGGTATCCCGGCTCGTGGTGTGTTTGTGCCACCACTTGGGTCTCCGGTGTCACCTTCTGTGTTCGCTGGCATCATTTCTGAAATGGCTGGGTTTGGGGTGTGGTCTGTGGTCTCTCTGGGGGAAGCTCGCTGGTCCAGGGGACGACCAGAACCTGACTCCATTAGCTTTGCTGTTGGATAGGCAGCCATGCCACGCAAACACAGGCGCACCTCACTACCCGCCACAACCTCGCAGATTTGTGCCAACTGTATTCCATTGGCAATGCACCAGGCACAGGCTATTTCAAAGGAAAGTTAGGTTCCTCTCCCCTCCCCTCCCACTTCTCTCCACGGTTCTAGTTCATGCTGAGGTCTTGAGACATGGATGGAGCTGGGGAGTGGGGAGTTGCTTACAATCTTTTCCTGTTGATGGGTTGGTTGGATAGTTAATGCGAGTGACTGAGTGTTTGAGTTTGAGTCTTGGCGGAAGGGTTATGGGACGGACTCTTTCCACGTGTGAGACTTGGGCACCTTTCTACCTACCTTCTTGCGGCCTCATTTCTGTTGTTTCTTTCATTTTGTTGGACCAGACATAGAAAGCGGGATGGTCAGCTAGTTTTGCAAACTTACACACAGTGAATGGAACAGATGGGGCATGGAACTTAAAGGTTTTAAATAAAGCCGAGCAGGGCGGCCTCCGGTGGAAATCTGGCTTCGGGGGGCCATGTTGGGAGCTCTAGACAACTTTCTAGTGGAGTGCCACCTTCAAAGCGCCCAAGCCTTAGGCGTCTCTTACTCTGGCGATTCCACCGAACTGTCTAGAGTCAAGGATGATGGCGGCATTTTTCAAGTGGAGGGAACTTTGGGAAGAAAGGTAGGGCTTAAAGCAGATCTCACGGCGGTGTACTTTTCAGTTCTTTATGACTCAGGTACGCAGAGGGGTGGTTTACGGGATGGGACCTGTGCCACTCGGCTGTGGTCCGTGGCCACAGTGCAGCCCTGAGGTGAGGCCGCTCGGCCCGAGTCCAAGGCCACGTAGGTGGGCCCGGCTCATCGCGCTCCCATTCTTCCGCTCTTGCGGGCTGAGCACCCTGTATAGATGAAAAATCCTTCTAATCCTTTGGTCCAGTTTCATTTTCATGTTTCCCACCCTGTTCCAACTCTTCCTTGATAGAGTTACCTTTTAAAAAACACTCACACAACACAGTGACATCAAAGCCGAATCTTTTCACAACACGTGTCCGAGTTCAGCCCAGGTTCTGATGTCTCCCGGTTGGTTTTCGTGCCTTGAGAGCTAGACAGCTCCCTGGGCCGGAGGTCGCAAGGCCCAGTGTAGCATCTTGGTGTGTTGATTGTAAAATTCTTGTGGGAAATGTGGCCTGGAGCGTGAATATATGAATTTGGCTCCCCCTAACCCCCCCCTAAAAAGCGGTTCTTCTATCTTTGATTAAGTTCTGTGTTCACCACTCCCCCGCTCGCCCTCGAGCAGTTTTAGTTAATGGTGCTTGTGGCTTAGAAACCCACCTTGTCATTAACTACCCGTGAAAGCCAGCCAGCCCGAAACTCGCTCTTGTGCCAGAGCAAACCACAAGGCTGTGGAAACACAGAAAGGAAATCGAGGGCAAGTTAGAAGTAAAAGCTGCAGACTGGTGGGCAGGGGTGCGTGGGAGGGGGCTGCAGGACAGGGGAAGGGGAAGGGGGGCGCAGCCTGGCCGGGTAGTCACAGTGTGTGCGCTGAGCATGGATGTCCCAATGGCTGCATCTCCTTAGATTGGTAGTTTGAAACTTCAGAGAAAAAAACACCATGAAGGGACATTCCATTGGTTGGAGTGGAGTGGATTTAGCCCCATCCGCTCACCTTTGCCAAGTTAGACTAAATTCATTCAGGACAGTGATTCTCAACTGGGGGTGATTTGCCCCCCGGGGCCATTTGGCAATGTCTGGAGACAGTTTTGGTTGTCACAACTGTTTGGGGCTGTGTTACTGGCAGCTAATGGGTAGCGGCCGAGGATGTTGCTAAACAGCTCACCGTGCACGGGACAGCCCCACAACGCGGAATTGCCAGCCCCGAAGTTCTGCGGGGGGGCCCGGAATTGGCGTCTTGGTCCAGCCACACTAATTTTGCAGCCTAGAGTCACAGTTCACCCTTTTCTTCTAACGTTTTTCCATCTTGTTGCTCCATGGAGCTGTTCCCAACGCGAATTCTCTCACTTAGTGTATTTTGTCCTACCGCATACACAGTGCTATAATTTTAATTTTTCTTGCTTTTCCGTCTAAACCAGTGGTTGGCAAACCTCGGCTCTCGAGCCACATGTGGCTCTTTGGCCCCTTGAGTGTGATTCTTCCACAAAATACCACAGCCTGAGCGAGTCTATTTTGAAGAAGTGGTATTAGAAGAAGTTGAAGTTTTAAAAATTTGGCTCTCAAAAGAAACTTCAATCGTTGTGCTGTTGATATTTGGCTCTGTTGACTAATGAGTTTGCCGACCACTGGTCTAAATCTTAAGGCTGATTGGACGGCTCATTGATCCTCTTTGGGGACTCTGCTTTTCTCTACCCTCTGCCAGGGCGTGCCCCTGGTGCCGTCTCCCCGCCCCTCCCACACACAGGGAGTTAAAATGTGCACTAGTTAAGACACTGTGGAGTTATCGCTAGCCAAACTGTACAACACAGGCCTCTTTCAGGCCACTTTTTGACAAGTTGCAGGTAAGAGTGATAGCATATTAAATTATTAGGCAGTTTTATGACTCTGCAGGGAAGACTTACCCTTTGATGAATAAATATTGCTGTGGCCCAATTTAGAACTTGACAAATGCTGATTTACAGCTTAAAGTATATGTGAGGGTTGTTCTGTGATGAAGTGGCAGTGGGAGTGGGGCAGGTCTAAAGTGACGGCTGGGGCGCCTTTGAGTTACACGCCATTAAAACACTGCCGCGGGCAGGGCTGCAGGGTCTCCCGGTGCTGCTGGGGCGGCAGCCACTCCCCGCAGGAGCGCTGTCCCCGCCGGTAGTGCTTTGAGGCTCTGTTAGAACGTGGGTGCCCCGGGTCCCTGACAGCTGATCCTGCCGTGCACCTTGAAGGGATCCCACTCGCCTGCGTTTGGCACTTCAGGGGGGCAGTGGTCCCAGGGTCAGCAAAGGCACATGTTTCGGATGAGGAAGGTGGCTCTGAGGATGGATGCTTTCCCAGGCTGATGGAGGAGGGGAGCGTGGTGAGTCTCTTGTATGTTCTGGGTGTGGGGTCATCCTGCTCTTAAATTAAAAACACACACACCTGGAGCGTTTGAACTGTCAAGTGTGGATACTTATTGGAGCGGAGAATTTATCATCGGAAGTGACCTGGGATTTCTGCTTTCAGTCTTTTCCTGTTGGTTGGGCAGTTTGTGTGAGCACATGGTATAAAAGTTGAAAGTGAACGAAGAGTCTGAAGTGTGTGTAGCAATTCTCCACCTCCTTCCTCCCTCAGCCTCCCAGTTCTCCTCTCTAAGGGTAACCAGTCATCGGCTTCTCGGTTATCTTTTTCGCAGTTACTCTGTGCATCTCAGAGCGCGCATGGACACCGTGTTTTCAGCACCTGCCACCATGCCACAGTTCAGGGCCTTGCTTGTGCTGCCTCGCAGTGCACGTGGGGAGGGATTCCATACCCCGCCGTAGAGAGTGAGTGCCCTCATCGTTTTCCACAGCTGCGCAGCATTCCGTGTTATGAACCATGATTTCTTAAAGCGATGCCCTGACCGCGGCTATGGAGGCGGTTTCCAGGTTTCTGTCCTCACAAATCACGGAATTGCTGTCCACCACACGGTGTCTGAGACGTCAGTTACACCGCTAAGGGTGTCGCTGTGCGCACGCCGTTTTGCACACGTGGGAGCATGAGTGCGGGCTAGGTTCTTAGAAGTGGAATCGCTGGTAGAGTCAAATGGAGAGCTGAGATTTTGATAGACGTTGAAGTATCCTCTAAGGAGGGTGTGGCCCAGTACCCCAGCACCCTCAATGAATGAGACAGCTTCGCCAACACAGGGAGTTATCACACTTCTGATCTCCGCCACCCCGACAGAGGAAAATTGGTACCTCAGTTAGTTTTCATACGCATTTCTCTCTTGAGTGCGGTTCAGTATTTTTCCATGCGGTTAAGATCCAGGTGTATTTGCTTTTCTTTCCGTTCCTGCCAGGCTGTTGGTCTGTCCCGCCTGTCCGTTCGGTCGGTATCTCTTGGACCCATTTCTGTCTAGCACAGCTCACCCCCGGGGTGGAGGCAGGCGGCGTCTGGACGAGGCGTTGGAGAGGGGGATGCATGGACAGCGCTGGTCAGGAAAACGGGTCCGTTTTCTCGGGTGGCCGTGGCCACCGCCTCCGAGGCTGTGGGGCCCCCGCGCCTGTGGTTTCTGGCCTCACCCTGCAGGGCTCCTTCGGAGACGGCAGCACTGACTCAGGCGGAGAGCGGGTGCCCACCGGTGTGCCCAACGCGAGGGTGGATTGGTGTGTGGGATGGACGCGAACGGGAGGGGGGAAGTGTGGGCACCCCGGTGCTGAGCGTTTGGGCAGATTCGCGGAAAAGGGCCATGGCAGCTGCACAGGAAAATGTCAAATACGTGGTGTCTGAGACGCCAGGAAAAATTGGATGTGCTTGTTTTTTGCTGCTATGTCAGTTACACGCTCGGCGTTATGCTCGATATGTGTTTTTCCCAACCTTCAGACACGTTTTCGTTGAAGTTTATCTAAACATAGAGCAGTGGTTCTCAACTGAGAGGTTCCTCTCCCCCCAGCGCCCCCTCCTCTTCGGCACTCGGCGATGTCTGGAGGCCCTTGTGGCTGTCGCATTTCGGGGGCCGAGGAGGGAGGACGCCCCTGGCATTTCGTGGGCAGAGGCCAGATGCTGCCAAACATCCTGCAATGCCCAGGACAGTCCCCGCGGCAAAGCATTTCAGTCTGAAATGCCGGGAGTGTCGATGCGTGACAAGCCCCCATGCGGAGGAGGGGGTCCTGTCAATCTGGAGATAAAATCCAACGGATCCGCCATTTCTTTCTGTTCTCACGGCAGTCATATTTGGACTCGCTTGAAATAGTAACACGGAGACGAACTTCGCCTGAAAAGGTGTAGAGGCTGAAGAACAACACTTTGAGAATAAAACTGTTTCAGCACAAGTCTCTCCGATGTTTCCTGAGTGTCCAGACGCCCTGTGGGATGCCGGTGGGCGCTGAGACCTGCACTCCTCCCTCTTGTCCTCCTCCTGCTTCCACTCTTGCCCCCGCGGATGCGCCGCGGACAGAGAAGATACAAATGTTTAACCTGAGATTCCTGGAAGGAAGGGGTCGTCGCTGCCAGCAGGGTGGCATTTCCAGGGTGTGGGCTCTCAGCACTGGGGGAGAACAGCACGGGGACCTGCGGGGCTCTGTCTGAGCCGCCAGCACCCCGTCTCCCAGGCGCTCAGGATGCCTGTGGCCGGGTGGCCTTCAACCCCAGAGGTTCAGAGGCACCGGCAGAGACACTGGAGGACCCCCCTCTGTTTTCAGAGAGGGAGGTGGCCAAGAGTGCGTGTGGGGGATCCGAGCTGCCTTTAGGGCAGGCCTCCGTTGCCTTATCTGCAAACGGTGAGTGCTGTTAGCAACATTCTGAAGATCAGCTGAGTTAGTACACACACGGAAAGGATTTAGCGTTAAATCTGCAAGGGTTAACTATTGTAGTCGTTGTTATTGTTATTGTTGTTACTGGTTTCAGCCTTTGGAAGTTCTTGCCCCTCCTCTGCAGTTCTGTGGAAACCCTTTGTTGGGATGAGCCAGGGTACCAGGCTCCAGGGGAGCCCATGTGCCCACGAATTCCCTCCCCGCATCTGCTTCTCCAGGAGCTCCAGGAGCTGGTGCTGAGCTGCCCTGGTGTCTCCGTCCCCAACTCTGCCCACCTCCCGACCCATCCGTCTCCCAACTGCCTCCTGCCTCTCTGAGATGGGGCTCCTCCCATCCCCCTCTTGCGTCCGATTCCAGTTGCCACAGCCACTTTCCCATTGCCCACGACATCCCTGGGGTGACGGCATCCCTGGGGTGACGGCCTGGGGAAAGCTGAGTTGGCAGCTGGCGGGTGGTGAGTTGGGCTGCGGGCTGCCCTCCCGCGTAGGACTCGGCTCCGTGGACCCCCGGCTGTTTGTCCTCAAGGTGCATGTCCGCTGGGCCTCAGCCCGGTCACCAACAGCCTACCAAAACGTTGTTGTTCGGGAGACCAGCTGTTAATTTTGTTTCATTCAGCTTGGAGGTTCGCAGTAGGATCATTTTCGTGGGCCCTTTAATGGCTGGGGTCACAGGGTCTCGCGCCTCGGGAGGCTCGTTCAGGCCGAGTCCTGCTTTTACGAAGTCACTGAGTAGCCCTGGCCGGTGCGGCTCCGTGGGTTGGAGCATCGTCCATGCACCGCAGGCCCTTGGGTTAGTTCATTCCCGGCATGTACCCTCGTTTCAGGCTCCATCCCTCATTGGGGCCTTCGTGGGAGGCAACTGGTCAATGTTTCTTTCTCACATCAATGTTTCTCTTTCTCCCTATAAAATCAATAAGAAGCATATTCTTGGGTAAGGATTGAAAAAAATCACTAACTATATAGAAGTTTATAATATCAGTGAGATGGTAGAGGGGGAAGGGCAGATAAACTTTCTCCCCCAGGGAGCTCTCAGTCCGGGGATTGGGGTAGCAGAGCCCCTGTCTATCTGGGGAGATACAGCCTCAGCCCTCAGCGGGCCTCCAGTCTGTCTGATGGAGGAGGCGTGGGAGAAGGCATTGGGTGGGTTCACAGTCTGGTGGGGGAGAGACAGCCCCTGCTTATCCAGCCTGGTGGAGGGGACCCGAGTCATGCTTTCTGACCAGTCTGCTGATGTGTAAACAGACAGAACCCTCGAGGAAATGATGGGATGGAACAGCCTGAACACCATACCTTTCTTTCTGGCTCCGAGTTAGAAGAAGGGGAGATGGGAGAGACTGTGGCGGCCCCCGAAGAAGCCTGTTCAGCTGGGCTGTGGCAGCGCTCTGAGTGGCCCGCCCCGCCCGCCCTGTGGAGGCTGTGCCGCCTTTCGTGGTCGCCCTTGGTCACCTTTGGAGGACGCTGCGGGCGTGGCTGCTTCCTGGGCCGGACCTTGCTCCCTCGAGAGCAGGGCCTATTGCGGGGTGAGAGTTCGCTGCGGGCAGAAGAGGCAGCGGGGAGCGCGGGGGGCTTCCAACACGGCTGCTGTTCCTAGCCTTCTCCCCAGTCTGCCGGTGAGACTT
This sequence comes from Antrozous pallidus, assembly GCA_027563665.1. NCBI lineage: Eukaryota > Metazoa > Chordata > Mammalia > Chiroptera > Vespertilionidae > Antrozous > Antrozous pallidus. The sequence goes on along the minus strand of CM050517.1, from coordinate 12,823,301 downwards.
CTAGACGCTTTCGGCAATGCTCGTCAGAAAGTAAGAATCTCACAGAGAGGACCTCAGACGTCATCTCGTCACTCTTCCCGTTTTGGGGGCAGCCTGTGGAGGCCAGAGCAGAGAAGTGTTTCCCACGCTGCTGCTGAGAGGCCGGGAGGGTCTGGCTTCGGAACCCGGCTCCCCAGCTCAGTGGCCTCGTAACAACAGCCATCCAGGTGGTTCTGATAAAACCTATGACCAGAGCAGCGATTCCCTGGCTCAGAGCCACCCCACTTGGAGTGCGGCTTGATGAAGCCCCAGACCTGCCACTCTCCCCTCCCTCCCTCCTGAGTCTCCAGGACATTCCCACTCTGCACTGCGGCACTTGCCTATCCTTTTGCTTGTCTTCCCCGGTTTCTGTATGGCTCAGCCCTGCACCTCCTTCAGAGACCCCTCTTCTGGCCATTCTAGTTAACTTTCCTTCTTCCCTGGCATTTTAAAAGTGTGTATATTAATATATATATATATATATATATATATATATATATATATATATATATATAGACTTTTAGAAAGAGGAAGGGAGGGGGAGAGAGAGAAACACTGATGTGAGAGCTGCCTCCTGCACGCTCCCCGATGGGGACTGAGCCCAGAACCCAGGCGTGTGCCCTGACTGGGAATCGAACCAGCACCCTTTTGGTGCACGGGACGATGCCCAGCCAACTGAGCCACACCAGCCAGGACCTCCTGTGCCTTTTCGAATCCTCTTATCCTGCTGAGTTCTTCTACAGAGAATTTTTTACCTTCTTACATGGCATCCATTTATTTGTAAACTCTTTCCTTATTTCCTCCCTCCGTTTCGTTCACTGCTGTGTCCGGGCACCCAGACCATTCCTTTGCACATAGGAAGTGCTCAGTATCTATTTGTTCAAGGAAGGGAGAGGAGGAAAGAGAAAAAGGAAAGAATACAGAAGGGAAGGAGGAAGGGAGGGAGGCTGAAACACACATTGAAACCAAAGGAATCCAGGCGCTTGGTGTTCAGGATGGTTTGGTTCATCTGTGCTGTAGAAAAGGGACAGAGCTGAAACCAGTCTGGCTCAGTGGATAGAGCGTCGGCCTGCGGACTGAAGGGTCCTGGGTTCGATTCTGGTCAAGGACATGTACCTTGGTTGCGGGCACATCCCCAGTAGGGGGTGTGCAGGAGGCAGCTGATTAATGTTTCTCTCTCATCGATGTTCTAACTCTCTGTCCCTCTCCTTTCCTCTCTGTAAAACATCAATAAAGTATATTTTAAAAAATAAAATCAATAAAAACATTTTTTTAAAAAAGAAAAAGAAAAGGGACAGAACTTAACGGTGTGCTGAGTCCTACCCCGTCCCAGTGGCCGCCTGGACCCGTCTCTGTGGTAAGGTGGGCTGGCAGCGCTTCCTGTCTGCCCGAGCTCCGCCCACCCTGCCTGATTCTGGTACCTGTAACGGGGAGCAACTCGTTAACTCCCTCTTCCCAGCAGCCCCGTGTGAACAAGCACCCTGGGCGAGGACAGGCTCTGGGCCCCGCATCGGCGCTCCGGCCCTTCGCCGAGTGATGGGCCCCAGAGCGCACTGCAGGGAGGAAGCGCATGCTCGTCCTCAGGGTTGACGTGTCTTCCATTTATCCGTGTGACCTCACTCTCTCTTCCAGGGCCAAGTACTCGAAGATGGGAGCTGAGGACCCAGGAGAAAATTGGGGGTCGGGGGCATACATCCTGTGTGTGAATTCTGGTTGGGCTCATGAAATTGGGAGGTTGGAAGGGGAAGCTGCAAGCTCCGGGCGCTGGTCCTGCCCCTTTTTTGTGGGTGGCCGTGGCCGGCGACTTCCCCTCTCGCAGCACAGCTTCCTCATCTACAAAATGAGAATTGGACTAAACCTGGGGGACGAGGGAGGCAGTGGGAGGGGGATGGAGCCCCTGGGGATCCACGTGGATGGGTTCTTCCTCGGGTCCCTTCTCGCACTGACGTCGGCTGAGACAGCTGCCTTCTCAACTCGCCCCTCTCCCCAGATTTTTTTGGTGCAGCCATGACTTCCTTGATATGCTGGAAGCAAAAGTGACAGTTTAGAACATAGCGGCTATTTGAAAAGTTTTCTCAGAGCCCGTTATTTCAGTAAGTATGGGGTGTGTTTTTTTTTTTTTCTTTTTAATTTTTCTTTCTTCTTGGTCTTAACCTGTAAGCGATGACAAGATCAAACAAGTTTCAGTCTGAGTCTCCCCGCTTTACGGTCTGAGCCTGTTGATTACTGATCACGTTTACTTTCTACCAGCCCGGCTGTTCGGGGGGGGGGGGCCTCATCAGCCAACTGCTGGCCCCGGAGAGGCAGACGGGGCGGCCGGGCAGTTTGGACGCCGGGCCCTGGCCCCTCTGCCTGACCTGAGGTAGCTGTTATGTAGCCATAGCTTCTGGAAGAGTGTCCGGTTCCAAACCCTTGCCTCTTGCCCCCTTTGCTGGGCTCAGTGCAAAATGGAAACGCGGGGCCCCTTGTTTGAAAAGTATCAAGACGTTTAAGGAGGAGGTGTCAGCGGCCCATTAAAGCAAGCACGGGGCCCAGTGAGCCCCGCACGCCGGCTCTGCGTTTTCATCTGCCAGGACCGGGCCCACGGAGTCTGTAAAACACAGTTAAGAGCCATCGCAAATCCCCTCAGCAGGAATCTGAGTGGTTTCTGTCACGGCCTGCTGATTCAGGGCGGCCACCCGGAGCCACCGCGTGGCTGGGAACTCCCGCCAGCCCAGCGGGGAGGCTGTGGACCCGTCTGCCCAGCTGGTGGGAGGACAGAGAAGGAAAGTTTACAAAGGGTTGCGAAGGCTGCGGGGTGCTCCTCGCTGCAGGAGCATCCTGTGTGTTGCCCTTTGGAATGGGGGCTCTCCGTACAGGGACTGTTCTCCAGCCACAGGAAAGGAAGGAAGCACTGCTCATGCTCCAACACGGATGATCCCTGAGAACATGATGCCAAGGGAAGGGAGCCGGACACAAAGGCCAGATATGGCAGGCCCCATTTACGCGAAATGTCCTGAATGGGCACGTCCACAGAGAGAAAATGATTGCCAGGGGAAGAGGGAAGTGGGGAGAGGCTGCTGAGGGGTATGGGGTTTCTTTGGGGGTTCTGAAAATATTCCGAAATTAGATAGCAGTGAGGGCTGTACAACCTTATGAATAGGCTAAAACCCCTGGATTGGGCAGTTTAAAGGGTAGATTTTGTGGGTCGTGCATTACCTCTCAGTTTACAAACAACTAGTGAAGGCGTGGCACTCAGTTCTCTAGTCCTTGCCCTTGGGGGGTGTTTGTGTTGCTTCAGTGCAGAGCCCCCTTCTCTCCTTCCTGCCTCCCCCCTCAGTCACAGCTAATCTCCTGAGCGTCCTTTATGCAAAGCTTGTTTTCCAGGAAAGATCTGGAAGCATTCATGCTAAGCGGATATGTGGCTGCTACGACTTAGCCTATCCCAGGGCATTTGCATATTAGCTCAAAAAGGGAGAAAGCTGTGAGAGCAGAGGAATGAACATTTAATTTTTAATTTTAGAATTCCCAGTAAGAGCAAGCGAGCGTGGAAGGTTTCTGTCGGTCATTGGGCGGGGGTGCCCTCGCTGGCCCTAGGTCAAGGGCTGGCTGAGCCCAGGGCAGGCCGGGCTGGTGGGAGTGGCAGGCCGAGAAACATCTCTTCAGCACAAGCACCTTGGCCCCAGATCCAGCCTGGCTGCCTTTAAACATTTTCCAAAGTGGGGGGCCTTCTAACTTTGGAAGCTGCTGGGAGGAACTATCCTCTGATTAGGTGTCATGTCTGCTGTTGACATGCTTGGTTTTTGAATCAGGGAGTCCCAACTTGAGACAAACTCCTTGCCCAGCTCTTTGCCGCTCTGGTCCCTGTCGATTCAGCCCTTCTCGTCCTGGCCAGGTGTTCCTCCACCTCCCACTGCTTCTTCCCGTCTCCCGCTGCCTTCCCCTCAGTTCCCATTGTCACAGCCCCGCCCTTCAACACCCAGTGTAGTTGAGCTTTATCTCCTTGAGAACCCCCTTGGTCAGTAGTAAGCCTTTGTCCGTGTGTGTGTGTGTGTGTGTGTGTGTGTGTGTGTGTGTCTTAGATCCTGAGACCTTTGTCTCTTTTAACCATCTTTGGGTTTCCAGTACCTGGCACAATAGTTGTACACAGTAAGCACTTACTAAATGCCTTTGCATTGCCCTGAGCCGAGGGTGAGTTGGGCCCTGTGAGGGAGTGAGAGTAATAAACACATCCGGAGAGATTCGAGGAAACCAAAAGCCTCAGGAATTACTCTATGGAAAACAAGGAAATAGCATTTGTGGAATGAAGGACTGGAATCTGAACTCCCGCTGGCTGGGGAGGGGCATCTCAGTGCTGCGTGTCACGTGACAGGATGAGCACAGAGCATCCTTCGGAGCTGCCCAACCGAGTAGCTGCTTCCATGGAGAGCATTGATCTAGGTTCTGTCGCTTTGTAGGAGCTCCGCTGTGTGATGGCCTCTGGCCTCGGAGGAGCCAGGGCCTTGGGATGTGCCCCGCCTGGGTGGGGGCGTGGCTTTTTCCTGAGCCTTTTGAGTTACAGCTAGATTCCTATAGATTCCTATAGATCCACATGATTGATTGCCCTTGGGTAAAACGCATAGGTGCTTATATCTTTTTTTTCTTCTTTCTCGATTAAGGTATCTTAAACACTGCCATTTACGCTGCCTCCGAGGAGAAGAGTGAGTAGAAGGCAGGTCTGCGCTTCAGCCCCTGCATGTGGTGGGCACATGCTAAGGCTTTATCTGGAGAGACGCTAATGAAGGGAATATTTATAGAAGTGTGCGCAGGTCGGGGAAACCCATGGATAGCCAGGTCCCCCAGGGCTGGCGACAGTGGGAAGCTGTCATCTCCTGGAAGGTGACCCAGGACAACAGAAGCTGAAGGGAGACAACCACTCCCAAACGGTGGAGAAGTAGGAGGAAAGAGAAAGGAATTTGTAGTTCTTATAAGGAAGTTGGGTGTCCAAGAAGGAGAAAAGAAAGAGAGGGCGTGTGTGTGTGTGTGTGTGTGTGTGTGTGTGTGTGTGTGTAGTTGAGAATATCCTGGGCATTTCAACGCACAGCTGGCTCTTACACCCCTTAGGTTACTCGGAAAGTAACCAGTTAGCCGCGTCCCATTCCTCCCAGCGTCATGGCTGTTACAAAGAAGAAAGGGCCTTGTCTGTGTCGTGGGCTGGGCCCTGGATAGTTTTGGCTATAGCAAGAATAATACAACCATCACTGAAGGCCCTGGGCACGCTAAGCATTTTACACGCATCCTCTCATCACGTCTTTCCAAAAACCTCAGCAGGTAGGCCCCTTTATTATCCTCACCTTCATCATGTTGCCGATGAAGAATGTGGGACTGAGGTAAGCTAGCTAACAAGCGGCAGAGCTGAGCTCAGAGCAAGTCTGCCTGTCTCCTCAGTGTACACTCATAACCTCTCACTGCCTCATGGCCGCGGGCCCCCCGCACAGGGCGCTCCCCACCCTGTGGTCAGACCCACATGTGTGCTGGTCCCACCGCCTGGGATGGTCTTCCCACTTCCTCTCCACTTGACCCAATTGAACCCTTTTTAAAATACCCAGCTCAGATCTCACTTCCTCTCTGAGACGACCTGCCACTCCAGCCCCGCTCCTCCACAACCCACACACCTTTCCCCTCGCGAGCAGCTGACGTCCACCCCGGCCGTCACCCGTCTCTTCTGTGTGTACATGCCCTGCGTCTCCTGAAGACTCCAGCTCGATAATAGCCAATGGGTTTGAGGATTGGTTTTCTACTTGGTTAATAAATGCCCACTGAGAGCCAGCATGGAGGAGTTTTTTTTTTTAAAGAAAGAGAAGCAGCATGAGCCCACTAGGAGCTTACCGTGTGGCTGAGTGTGTGGGGGAGAAGATGGGCATACTGCTCCCTAACACAGCCGGGCACCGTTCTGGAGCTGCTTTCCCTGGCGGAGATGAGCGTAGCATCAACCGAGGCGTCAGGCCCAGTGGAGGTGGGCGATCGAAGAACCAACATTGTCCAAGCCTTCCTTCCCACAGGACAGGAGGTGATGCTAGTCCAGTGCCCTCCACAGGGGTTACCCCCAAGGCCCCACTGGACACAGCGACATCTGGGTGGAGCCTGGCCAGGTTGTGTTTTGGCAGTTTAAAGGTTTTATCGTTCTTTAGGAAAGTCTCTTGGGGGTCCCTGGAAGTTTGGGTCGTTGACAAATGTCCTTCACATCTGGTGGTGACGTCCAGAAGAGGCTTAAGCACCAGGTCCCCTGACCCCTCAAGATCACCCAAGGTCAGAGGTTTCAGTTGTCCCGGGAGGACCTCAGCCTGCCTCTGTGTCATTGCTTCATCGCATTTATGTTTTCTCTGTTCCTATTTTCCACCCACTCCTGCTAACCTCGACCCAACGGGGGCTGGAAGGGGAGAGTGACTTGTGGGAAAGCAGTTGGATGGACGAGTAGCGGATGGCAGGTTGATAACCCTTCGCTCAGGCCTCTCTTTGCTGTTAAGTTTCTTTGGAATTTCCTCTCCACCGAGCCTTGGCCATGCCAGGACACACTCCAGATGTCCCAAACACCTTTTTCTTCTGTGAGCACATCACACACGCTCCGACCTCAGGCCTTTGAGCCTGTGGTTCTTGTTGCCAGGAAGCCTGTCTCGCCCTTCTTCATTGCCTTGTTAGACATGAGGGAGCAGTGAGGACTGTGGAGAATTCCATCGTTTACACGTCATCCAGAGAGTTTCTTGGCTCCTGATCTACTAGTTGTGGGTTTGAATGTCATTTGGAGTGGGTGTGGCTGCTTGCCTTGGTGAAGACTGGGAAGGAAATAAGTCGGGGTGGGTGGCACAGCCTGGGTAGGATCGTAGAGGCAGGGACCAGAGGAGATACTTAGGAGAGAACAGCTGATCCACATGGCAGAAACTCGGGGACCAGGGGGAGATGAAGCTGAGCAGGCTTGACAGCTGTCTTAGGGCATCTCTTCTACCTCTATTCTTGGGGACTGGCGGTGCCTGAGGTGGCTTGGGATCAGTCATAGAGGTAGATCAGCTATAGGCAGGGTGCAGAAGCTGGGCCCTAATGGGAGAAATCTTTCATTTCCCATTGAAAAAAAAATGCTTGCTTGCCCCAAATTCAAACTAAAGAGTGTAAGGAGAACCCCCTTTGCCCTCCTCTCTCCCCTAACTCCTTTTATCCCTCTTTAAAAGTTTCCAGTCTAGAAAATCACTGACAGTTGCATTGCAAATGCACTACGAGCAGGCTACCTTGACAAAAAGTACTCATTTAAGGACTGCTATTGCTAAACATGAGAGATTTGGTCCACTGATTCTGAAAGAAATGGAGTCACAAGAAATTCACCAGGAAATTCAGGGTTTGGATTGTTATGATGATGTTCCAGAAGATGATGACATGACTGTCATTGAATAAATCTTACTTTGTGTTCATACCGGTAAATATCAGTAATCAGTAAATGTACCATAGATTGTTGTACATGGAAATAATGGTAACAAGAAATTCTTGATGCCGTAGATTCACAGTTTGTCTGGTTAAGCTGGTTTGTGATAACTACTACCCTACTGTATACAGATAATAAATTTCCTTTTTTTGTTGTTCAAAAAAAAAAGTTTCCAGTCTATTCTTGATTATTGGGAAATGTAGAAAGGATAACATGTGTGGGATAACAAACTGTAAATACTGGTTGTAGTCACTTGGGCAAATGTTAGTTGTCACGTGACAGTTAGGAAGATGTAGGGTGGGTTTGGCGGAACTGGGAAGTACTTTGTGGCTTCTTGGAGGGGCTTTCAGAAGTAGATATTGTGGAGTTAGGGAAAGGAGGAGATAAGGAATTTTTGAGGCCTGGGTTTTGTTTGGATTTGTCGAATGGGTGCTGGTAAGGAGCAGGGTGAGGAGAGGTGAGTGAGACTAGACCAGGGCCTGCTGTAGTCAAACCTCACCTCCTGGGCTGGGCTGGGGGTGGAGAGAGTGGTGGGTATGCAAATGAGCAAGAGAGCCATCTGAAAGCAGTGATAGTAATTGGTAGTTATTTATAAAAATACCTTGCTTGGCCCTAACCGGTTTGGCTCAATGGATAGAGCGTCGGCCTGTAGACTGAAGGGCCCCAGGTTTGATTCCGGTCAAGGGCAGGTACCTTGGTTGTGGGCACATCCCCAGTAGGGGATATGCAGGAGATAGCTGATCAATGTTTCTCTCTCATTGATGTTTCTAACTCTCTAACCCTCTCCCTTCCTCTCTGTAAAAAAATCAATAAAATATGTATTTTTAAAAATACCTTGTTTGACAAAACAAAATGTCAGCAACTCCGTGTGAGTCCCCCAAATTAAAAAAAAATAAATATTTTAACAAATCTGTGAATACTAGAAATATGAGCAACACTGTAGAACTGAACCAAGCATTGTACATGTCGGATTTGGTTCTGGTTTTGTGCCTGGCTGAGCATTCTTGGACTGGACCTTAATTTTTTCAGATCTCAATTTCTTATCTACATTAGATCAGTGGTTCTCAACCCTGGGTGCATATTAAAATTACTGGGAAACTTAAAGAAAAAACACACACACACAATACCAGAGCCCCACTCCTGTCCACATGTATCCAAATCTCTGGAGGTGAGACCGGGGAGCTTTTTAAATGCAGCCGACAGTGAGACCCCCGGATTCTCTTAATTGCTCATTTGAGCCCCACAGTGTTAGGATTCTATGTACCGTACTACTCAATTCTGTTCCTTTCACACACTTTGCACAGATATTGTAAACATCTCACATAGCAAGAAATCTTACTATTTATGAAAAACTCCCCATAACTCACATTTAAGGCCACTGAAATAATGCCAACATTCTTTCTCCAATAAGTCAGAATTGCAAACGTAATCACAGAACATTAAATAATTCATTTTTGACCCAGGAGTTTAGCATAGACTTTAATTTCCTATTCCCTCATTTTGAAAAAAGCGACTGACTGAGGCCTGGGGCCCCCTCTGTGTGGGGGCCTGAGGTCAGAGAGCAGACCTTACTGGCAGTGTTTTTGCCAGAAGAACCGCGTGTGCCGTAAGTTCCAGGTTGGGAGGTCCGGTCTGGGGAGGCGTTCTCAGATCTAAATTCTACACGGAGTAGGAGGTGTTTAAAGAGACTCGGTGCTGTTTTATCTTTACCATTGAAGTTTTTGGTTTTGCTTCTTCCTAAATGAGTCATTTTTTTTTTTTTTTTTTTAAGGAACTTGACTTAGAGATGGGGAAACCACTGCGTGAGGTGCTGAGGGCGGGGCGGGGCGGGCAGTGTGGCTGACAGCAGGGGGTGGGGGGGACTGAGTTTACCATTGGACCGTTCACCCAGGAGGGGTGGAACCAGCGGTCTGTCCCCAGAGGGTGGATCCAAGGGAACGGGACACATCCTGGTGGGGGTAGAATAGTAGAAATGGCCTTGATGTTGTTTATTCATTTGCCAGGCATTTTCTGGAGCCCACCCACCAAGCGGGGCCTAGCACCTTGGCTCCGTCTGCAGGTGCTGAGACTGTGTGCAAAGGGGAAGGATCACCTAGTTTTCACTCTGGTCGGGGGGACGGGACGCGCATCATGGAGGTTAGGTGTGTCCACCTTTGCCTGCACTCGCACCTGTGTGAGCAGTCCGCACGCCAATGGCAGTGCCGGGGGAGGGGGGGTATTTCAGAGGTAAAACGCTGGCAGCGTGAAGACCCCGGTGTGGAGCGGGAGGTGGCGAGTGGGGAGCCCTGGTGGGACCCCGCCCCCACTCCCTCACTCTGTGCTGAGTTCTTCCAGCTAAAAAACAATTGCACACACCTGTGTCACCCCAGGCCCCGGATCACTGCTCGGAGTGCTCACGGCCCCTGGTGCCTGAGGAGCCAGAGGAGGGACCGAGAGTGGGAGCAGCGGCCAGACCCCGCCTGGGAACCCAGAGCAGCTCTTGGGATTTGGCCCAGGGCTGGGGGTGAGGAGCTCCCTGGCTCCCAGGAAGCGGTCTGTGCATTTGGAGCATCAGCCAGGCACGCTCCTTTTGTTCCACACGGACCCCCCCCCCCCCCCCCCCATGCCGGTGTTCGTCTTTTCTGAGTGGTGTGCAGCCTCCTGCAGTGTGCGTGCGTGTTTGCTAAGTTTGTCACAGACTTCCTGCTCGGGTTTGGTCTGAGGCTCAAGGCTCTGTGTGTTTTGAAACCTGGGCATTCTCAGAAGTCCGGTGCTTCTCTCTCAGCGGCCCCGGGGCAGCCCTTCTGCCTCCCTCCCTTTGGCTGGCTTTTGCCGTCCTTGGCAGACCTCGTGGCTGGCAAACGCTCCGCAGCCTCTGTACTCGTTTCTGGTCATGAGGGTTGAGAGCTGTGAGAGCTGAAAGCTGGAGGGAGGGAGGGAGGTCACTGAGCCCCTACATAAAGCCAGGCACCGTGCTAGATGTTTCTATATATTTCTTGTTTTATTACGGCCTCACATGAGCACACGCAGAGCCAGGCTCAGAGCGGGTAAGTGGCCAGGGTTGGACGGCCTCGAGGTCAGGATTTGATCCCAGGCCCGTCTCCAGAGCTCCTATTATTTCCACGATGCCATGAGGCCCACACTGTGGCTTTGGTGCCATTGGTTGGGGAGATCTTGATTTCTTATTGGATATCTGGGCAGACAGTATCATCTTGACCCCCAGACTCTCACTGTTGAGGTGCTGCCCCATCTGTCCATGTGGGGTACAATTTGATGGCCCGAGGGCTTTGCTGGCTTTCACTTTTCCCCACCATTCTCCACCTGTGCTTCTGGGAATCCCAGAATTGTTGCGTGGTCCGTGCTGACAATCGAAGTGAGTTAAGGCCAACTCCCAATTCCCCAGAAATGGGGAACCCTTTTTCCTACTTCTGGGTACCCTGCACTGATCATTCTGCTGGTCCCCATGACTCCCCACAGCAGATGTCTGGGATTTCAAGCTGTTTCCCTAAAGAGGGAAGGAGCTAGGATCTCTATGTCCATGAGAGTGTGTGAAGGGGTAGCTGAGGACGAATACCAAGGCCTGGAGTGTGTAAGGGCAGGAAGAGGAGGGGAAGCTAAATCCAGCCACCATCCTTGCTAGGAGAGCTGGTACAGGGTGCCAGACTGTGGGTGCTCCTGCAAAGGAAGAGCAGGCATGCTCCCAAAACCTTCGAGAAGGCCATGTCCCCCTTCCCTTGTTCATCCCAGAGCTCTTACATTTTCTGAGAAACTTCTAGAAGTACGTCAGCTGAACATTATCAGCATTGTTTTGTGGATCAAGTAACGTTCCCCCGCGTGTTGAGTAGTGGGCAATTCCAGGTGTTCCCAACACAGATTATTAATTAGCCTCCATGGGTGTGCAGTCTACATGGGCAAATGGAACGCTTGCCACAAGATGCCAAATGCAGTGAGCACAGAAGAGTGGAGAAGAGCCGGGCAAACGGAGACACTGCTCAGGGCACTGCAGGAGAGCAGGGCTGCAGGGGCAGGAACGTGCCAAGTGCCCACCTGGTATGCCGCCTCCTGCAGTTGTGCATGCGTGTTTGCTATGTTTGTCACCTTGGGGGTGACCTACGGGGAAGGAGCACATGGGATAGAGTGGAGCGGAGGCTGCTTGTGGGAAACGAGCGTGAAAAGGGGGTGTATGTCGTTTATGAAGGATCCCTAGGGATGGTGGCGGAGTTTGGAATGTCCCCGTATTGGGAGCCACCAGAGCCAAGCTAATAGGATGGGGACAGGTGAAAACAGTGCTGGAAGGAGGTTCATCGGGGTGTGTGCACTGTGAGGGGGGGGGGGTGCTGGGAGGTGAGTTAGAAAGCATCTGACTTCTGAACTTCAGGAATGAAATGTTGAGGGCTTGGGCTGGGGTGGAGACATGAATGTAGAAAGGAGGACAGAGAGACAGAAGGTCTCATGTCCCAGCTCTGTCACTTGCTACTCGTGCAACTTTGAGCAGGCTTCTGAATCTCTTGAATCCCAGTTCATCATCTATAAATAGGATTGTCGTATGAGAATTTTAACTTGTGTTCACCCTGCACACAGTAGATGCTCAGCCAATGAGAGGACCTAGGGGTCCTGTCATTGTGTAAAAGCCACAGTTTTTGATTGACGGGGAGGAACTGGAGGAGTACAGAGGGAAGCCTCAAAAGGCTTCAGTGGGTTAGGCCTGGGAGCTGGGAAAAGCATGCAGCTTTGACAGAAATGGGTGGAGCCATTAGGGGTCCCTGAATTCAGCCTTAGAAGGTTTCTCCTCCTAAATCAAGGCTGCCAAGGGCCTGTCCCCGAAGCCCCCCAGTCACAGGGATTCTGCCGTCAGGAACCCACGGCTTCTCATTTCCGCTGCGCCCTCCGCGGTGCTGCAGGCAGCCGGCTCTCTCTCCGTCAGGGCATTAGGGCTGGCGCTGGGTGAGGCGAGGGAGGCACTCAGGGCACAAAAGTAAGGAGACCCTCCACTTCACACTTCAGGGCCGACTGCACTCTCGGGTTCTCCCCCAGCAGTGAGCCCACTCGGGTCCCTGCCTCCCCTCCTGGGCGGTTATTGGCATCTGGGCTCATCCCCCCCCCCCCCCCCGAGAACCTTCTTCCAGCACAGGGGTCCCTCTGTCTCCTGTAGCTCCTGGGACTTCCCCCGCCCCTCAGTCATTCAGCACCAAACTCTTTCCTCACACTTGCAGTCCCCTCCACTTCGCATTCCCCTTCCCCCTCCCCTCACAGACGGAAAAAGTCTGGGAGCTTCCATGCTCAGATTCCGCCCCTTCGAAGCCATGCCCACTCAGGCTGGCGTCTGCGCCCGGGAGGGGTGCCTGGCACAGAGGAGGGGCCTGGGGCGTTTGCTGCAGAGGCCTCCCGCCTCCCGCAGGCACCTCCCTCTCTGAGGTCACCTGCGGCTTCCATGTTACCACACCCAACGGACACTTCAGGCCTTATCTTTCTGGACTCTTCGCTGCTTTTGACACTGTGGACAACTTCCTCCTTTGGGCAACTCTCTTTTCTCTGGTCTTCTTTCATTCCACAAATCAGTCGCCCAACAACTGTTTCTTGAGCAACTACTATGTGCTGGCCTCTGAGGCATGCCCTGAGACGATGCCCTTCCCCTCGGAGTTTAGGGTCTGGTGTGAGAGAAGAGGGATAAACATAGGAACCAGCGGCAGGTAGTGATCGAGCGACACGGAAAATGTCAACATGGCAGGGGTGGACAGCGGGCGGTGGTGGCGGGGGAGGGCCTCACGGAGAAAGTGAAATTGGAGCAGCCATCTGGAGGGAGGAAAGGACACTTCGTGCGTGGACAAGTATTCTGGGCAGAGGGCAAAGCAGTGCAAAGGCCCTGAGGCAGGAGCCTGCATGGGCTCTTGGAGGAAGCCGCTGTGGCTAGAAAAAAGTTGAGGAAGAGCAGACAAGGAGACGAGGTCTGGGAAGAGGCTGGGCCAGGATGTATGTGCCTCGTAGGTCATTTCACGGACTTGGTCTTTTCTTTTTTGGGGGGTGGGGGGGAAATATATTTTATTGATTTTTTTACAGAAAAGAAGGGAGAGGGATAGAAAGTCAAAAACATCGATGAGAGAGAAACATCGATCCGCTGCCTCTTGCACACCCCCTACTGGAGAGGTGTGCCCGCAACCAAGGTACATGCCCTTGACCCGAATCGAACCTGGACCTTCCAATCCGCAGGCCGATGCTCTATCCACTGAGCCAAACCGGTTTGGGCAAGGACTTTGTCTTTTACTTTGAGGGAAATGAAACGCTATAGGAGTGTTTCAAGTACAAGAGTGATGTTTAAATGGTCACCGTGTAACAGTTTGCTGGGGCTGCAATAACAGGACAGCTTAAAACAGAAACTTGTTGTCCGATAGGGCCGGAGGTTAGACGTCTGAGGTCAAGGTGTCGCAGGGCCGCGCTCTCTCTCACGGGGCGAGGGAAGGATCCGGCTCAGCTTCTCCCCTCGCTTCCGGGAGCTGTTGGCTTGTGGCAGCAGAAGGCCAGTCTTCACATGATGCTCTTGTGTGGATTGGGTGCTGGTGTCCGAATTTCTCCTTTTTACAAGGACACCAGTTATGCTGGAATAGGACCCACTCCAGTATGATGACCTGCGTTTTAACAGCTGATTACACCGGCAATGACCCTATTTCCAAATAAGGTCAGATTCTGAGGGATGGGGATAGGGCTTCAACGTAGGGATTTGGGGGAGGGGCACAATTCGACCTATGACACAATGCAGCTCACATTGTATCGATTGCAGCAAGGTGAGGGTGGGCATAGGGAGACCCCTTAGGAGGTGACTGCTATGCCCGAGGGAGAGAAGCTCCTGGCTTGGACCAAAGTGGTAGTGGTGGAGGTGGTGAGATGTGTGAGAGTCTGGATCTGTTTGGAAGATAAAGCCGAACAACTTTTGCTGATGGGTTGAACGTGGAGTGTGGGAGGAAGAGGAGAGTCGCCATGACTTGGGTTTGCGGCATGAGTAGCTACAAGGACTGAGTTGGGTGTCTTTCTCTCCTAAGTCCTCTCCTCCCTCAAGGACCCACATCCGCAGCCTCTGCAGGGTCCTCCCCCTGGGCAGGTCCAGCAGCTGTTGGGTGTTCAGGCTCAGTCCTTGGCTGCTTCTAGTCTCCCCGATGAGACGGTCTGTTCCCATGTTGAAGCCGTGTACCCTGAATGTACTGTTTGGGTCACTCCCACAGGCCCTGGCTCCGGAGGATGCTGAAGGAGGAAGACACGGAAGCAGGACGACCCTGAAAGGCTGAGCCTCTTAATCCTGAAACAGGTAGCGTCTCTGGAAATTGCTGGTGTCTGAATGGCTTGTAAAGGGGCCAAGAGATCATTTCTTTGACGCCTGTGGTGTGGGAACTGCCCCAGGCAGGACAGGAGGGCTGCTCTGGGCCTGGACAACCATAGATTTCTGGAAAACTTTGGGAAAGGACCAGCGATTGTGGAGTCACATGTTGGGATTCGGCATCACTTGGAATGGGGCTGAGGGCATCCTGTCTTGTCCCTCTGGACTTTGTGGAGTTGTTGTGGACAGTAAAGGATGTCCATGAAGGCCAGCTCTGGCTGACTGGGAGGGAATTAGACATCTTTGGAGAATGGCAGTCCCCGAGGCCGCTCTGAGACACTCCACAGGGCCTGTCAGAGGCAGATTCCTGGGCCAACGAGCCTTCGAACTAGCCCGGGGGGCGTTGCCAGAGCCGTTTGTCAGCTCTGGCCCTGTGTCTTCTTCCAGGCCCAGTTTGTTCGTCTAGAAAACAGACACAGAGCCGGGATTCCTCTGCCAGGCTCCGCACAGACGCTGTCCGAAGGATCAACATGTTTGTGTGTAAATAGATTTTTTTTTTCTTTTGAGGTTAAAAACCTGGTCTACCAAGAAATGGCTGCTTTCCACAAATTCTCAGTGACGGTGGAGAAGCGTGGGGGGGGGGGGGGGGGGGATGGAGAAGGTAGTGATTCATGTCTCATTTGATTGTTTTGGTGCGTGTGGGTTTTTTTTTCCTCGGCAGGTGCCACACTTTTCTTCTCTGTGGTGTGAATTGATGGCTCCTGTTTCTTTTTTGTTGTGGCTGAGTGTGATTTAACTTTTACGCCCCGTGCCGTGGGGTTCCAGTAGGAAACAGATGATTCGATCAAGTGGAGACTCTCTACTGATGGGACTGTTTGCAGTGGCTGAGGCAAGGGAGGGAAGCCAGCACTGGGGCATGGAAACTTCTCAGAACCAGCGATGTCAGGGCGCTGTCCCCGGGCCTGGGCCTGAAAAGGAGAGGGCGGGTGGGTACTGGAACTGGAAAGGGAAGCCCTATAGAAAGGCTGTGTCCGGTAAAAGAATGAAGTCAACCTACACCAACATGGCAGGGAAGAGCCGTGAGAATAAGTACCCTCACTGAACACCCCTCCGTTCTCCTGTCTCCTGCTGGTGCCCCACCCCCCACCCCCATTAGGCACACCAGCCAATAACCAGAAGGCAAAGGGTCACGTTAATGCTGTCCATATAGATCAGATCCTCTTGGGGGTGCAGAGCTGAGTGGAGGAGGGTGGAGGGATGGAATTGAAAATATTTGACCCAGCAAGAGCTGCAGATTGCTTGGGTTATGTTGTAAAGGCTATTTCTACCTTGGAATCACAACTGTTGGCTGTCAGGGCCAGAAGGAACGACAGAAGTCCTCTAGTCAGACTCAGACCTTCTTAGAGCCGAAAAGGGAGGTGACTTGCCCAAGGCCATTCGTTAGTTCATGAAAATGTTTCTTGAAAGCCCATTGCGGTGTTTTTTGTTTGTTTGTTTGTTTGTGAAAACTTACAAAGTGAGGAACAATGTAGGCCAAAATCTGAGGGAGTGCTTGGAAGAAGGGGTAATTAGTAATTTGCTTATTCATTTCTCACTTGTCAGTTTGGATTCTTTGGGTTGTGACTGTCAAAAAACAAACTCAGAGGGCCTCCTACGGCACAGGGGCTAAGGAATCCGCTCATGGGGTGGAAGGCAGGGCAGGGGAGAAGCAGCTGCTCAGCGTGCCATCAGCTGTCCAGTTTCTTTCCATCTCTCTGCTCGCTCTTCAAGGGGGTCAGTCCATTCTCAGGTTGGCTTCTCTCAAGGAGGCAGGTGGCTGTGCAAGTTCTTGGGCCAGAAGTAAAGAAACATTACTTCTTGTAACTCTTTAAAAAAGACTGAGAAAGTGTCTTTTCCAGAAATCCCTCCCCAGCAAACCAACCCTGGCATTTCATTGGCCTGAATTGAGCCATGTGCTTATTCCTTAGCCAATCCCAATGGCCAGGTAAACGCCCTCTATTGATTGGTGGGGATGGGAGATCCCCCCACCCCCCGTTGGCCTAGCCCTCTGCCAGGGGAGAGTGGCAGCTTTCTCCAAAGCACCAGGACTGGGGGAGGTAGGGCCACAAATAGGCGGGGCTCCGGGAGGAAAGTGGATTCTGGGAGAGTGGCAGCTGACATCCACTGCATTGTTATCATCTGTAGCCATACTACTGACTTGGGGTAAGTGTTGGGGGTAGTAGTGAGAAGAAATCTGCTCTTACCTAGGAAGAGTCTGGATTTTAAAGTGTTTTTAACACAGTGTACTTTCCAACGGAATCTTCCCAAACAGTTCCTATTGGAATGCTTGCAACTAGCCTCTGCTTTTCAGTATGTCTTAAAACCTAGGACCTTCTAAGAGATTTAGGATGTCTTCTGCATTTCTGTTTAATTTCTAATTTGCTTATTCAACCTTTTTATAGTCAGAGTAAACACTGACCTCAAGTTTTGGGTCAGTGGAGATTAAATTACAGTCATGGTTCCTCATTTATAACCTCATCTATAAAGTGGGAATAAGAATAGCACCTATTTTATAGACTTGTTGTAAGGATTAACTGAGGTAATTTAAGTAATGTACCCAGTGGCCCGGTGGCTGGCCTCATAAATGTTACTTTTATTAGCATCATATATCTCAAAATATTGTCACAGGTCTATGTTTAGTGCATATTTAATCTGGGAAAATAACTCTCTTCACAACAGATATATTATCTGTTACTGATTAACTCTGTTAGACATGAAGGAAATAAAGGTGTTAAAAATTTAGTGTTTATGGATTTTTTTTTTTAACTGAAGTGATTTTTTTTTAAGAATTTATTTTGGGGAAAACCTAAATAAAGAAATGTTAGGTAGCATACAGTTAAAGGTAGGTATAGAATCCCTGGGAAAACAGGGCTTTTTAATTTTACTCTAAAATATTAATGTATTCTTAGTTGAGAAATCTTTTAAATAGTTGATGGCTTGTCATGACCTATCCCTGCTGATTTTTTTTTTAAATATGTTTTATTGGTTTTACAGAGGAAGGGAGAGGGATAGAGAGTTAGAAACACCGATGAGAGAAACATTGATCACCTGCCTCCTGCACTGGGGTTCGAGCCTGCAACCAAGATACATGCCCTTGACCAGAATCGAACCCAGGCCCTTCAGTCCGTGGGCCAACGCTCTCTCCATCTACTGAGCCAAATCAGTTAGGGCCCAAATCAGTTTCTTGCCTTTGTTCTCAGTTTGGAGACCTGGAGAGGCAAGGACCCTCCTGGCTTTGGTGTCTTCAGACAGCCACACAGTCGGGCTTCTCTGAGCGGATGGATTTTAGGATCACCTGGATTGGGGGAGATGCTGCTGGAGCCAGAGCTAGTCTTGGGCATTGATTTCATTGGCATTCAGAGGACAAAATACTGTCTCTCCTTCTGTAGAGTCTTTGGTGCCATAAACCTCTCCGGATCCCAGGATGGTCTTGATTTGGGGTTCCCAGATTAGTGGTGGGGAGAGCACAGGTTGTTACAAAACCCCCAGACTCTATCAGCTGTGTTGACAAACCAGGCAGAGATGTGGGTCGGGGTGGATCGGGTGTGACGAGGGGCCTGTGGGTGGAGGAAAACGTTCCAGAGCAACCAGGAACTTACAGGCCAAAGAGTTCTAGACCGTAAATTTTTTGTCCCCCCTCTCCCCCAAGTGATGATTAAAATTAGAGTTAATTTTCCATAGGTTGTTGGTTGCCCCCAGGGCTGGTCACCATTGTGATAACTAGATGGTTCCCCCACACAGATCGCCCGGGCCAAGAAACCACCAAATGGGAAAACTTGGAAGGTTGGCTTAGGGCTACCAATTTCCTATTTCTCCAAGGCATGATGTTTTTAAAAACCTAGGCTCCATCACTACAATGTCATAACAGAAAGGACTATCTTGATGCTAAAAGAGAACAATGGAGAAATTTAAGACTAAAACATGAATCTTTACATTGAGAACCGTCTGCTTTAGGAAGAATTTACATTGTTTTTATTTTTCTTACTACACCTGTGAAAACTACATCCAGGGTGAGCTGCCCTGCCCTCTATCCATAGCAAGTCCTGGGGAGATCTGGAGTTACCTACTTAATGTGCAACTGTAAGGGGAGGGAGAATGTTTTAAGCCTCTCTTCGAGCTCAGGAATCCTCTAAAGTCACATCTTTATTTGATGTAAAGGGATGGGAGAAATTTACTTGAACACAAGTCTTGATAAATCCAATTCATTTTACAAGGGAGGAACTGTTTACTTTCAGTCATCAACTTAGAATTGTTAGTTTAATTTTCCACCAGTAGGAAGAAAATGTTGCGGTACTGAAATTGTTCCAATTTAAACGTATGTCAACAGCTTTTCCTTTTACACATTTTAGCCCTAAAAACCAAAATTTCTGTTCAGTTTGACTTGGCCTCCAGTTGTGTGGTATGCCTCTGTGCATGGGAAAGTACAGGTGCGTTTTCGACACCCCCCCCTTTACCCCCCCCCCCCACCTGTGCTTATATGTGTACAAACACACACACTCTTAATCTGGTCTAAAAAGTCCCAGAAAGACAAGGGTGTTTTTGAGAAAAGCAGTGTGTACATCAGGCAGTTCCTGGTAAGTGTTGGTATTGTAGCAGCAATGCATTTTGGAACTGACAAAAAAAAAAATGACTTTTAAACATGCCTTTTGGAGTCGTTAAAAAAAAACACCCCAAACAGCCAGAGCGCTAATAAAAATGTTCCTCATTCTGCTTCACTCCACATGCCTGCTTGGCTTTGCCACAAGCATGCTTTGCCTTCCAGCCAGGGATGAAGCTCCTGTGTGAGGCCACGGCTGGTGTGGGAACCCCCCTGCGCGGGGAGGGGAGGAAAGGGCTGCTCCGGCCTGTGTTCAGTTCAGACGGATCGCGGGATCCTTGGGCCTAAGAAGGTTGTCAGGTCCCTGCCTTCCTTCCAGGCTATCCCAGTGCTCATTATCTTCACCGGCCTAATCCTGAGTTCCCATTGAGCTCTAACGAACGTTTAAGGGATTCTCTGTGGACAAGGACACGAGCTAGGACACGTCTTTCTCGAGAAAAAGCAGACGGGTCTGTGGCCCGCTCCCATCCGCAGATGCTGCCCTGTTCACAGCCTCGTGTCCTGTTCATAGTCTCACATGTGCTCATGCGGCGCCGGCGGGTTCCAGTGGACACTCCAGCTCCATTTTTGGAGACTCCTCCCCACCTGTTTCTCCTGCAGTGTATCTCACCCTCCAGCAGGCCGCTTGGTCTGCAGAGTGCTAGCTCAGCACTCTTTCGGACAGACACTACCGCAACCCTCTTGTCTTAGCTCCGGCTGCCTTCACAGACACCATAGCCGGGGTGGCTTAGACAATAGACATTTATTTCTCACAGCTCTGGAGGCCAGGAAGCCTAAGGTCACGGTGCTGACCAGGTACGTTTCATTGGAAACCTCCCCCCCTCCCTTGGCTTGTAGGTGGCCATCTCCTTGCTGCGTGCTCACAGCGCCCCTGCTTGGAGAGAGCTCTGGTGCCTCTTCCTCCACCCTCGTTACTCATCTCAACCTGATGAATTCCCCAAGGGAGTTTCGAGTAGGACCTAAACCTGTGAATTTCAAGGAGTGGGTGACACCAACATTCAGTCCGTAACGTTTCTGCGTATTTATTGGTGGCTTCTGGAAGGGCTCCCAATGCCGTCAGTCCCAGAGCCCTGCAGGAAGCAGAGAAAGCCTTGGGGCTGCCAGCTTTTCTGGCTGTGGAGAGGGTGTCGTTGTCCTGCAGCTGGAGGAGATGGCGCGGTGGACCAGGAGTCGGAAGACCTTTGCCACAGAAAACAAAGGTGACCTGCTGTAGAGTAACAACCTGCTCGACTTTGCAGAGCTTAGATTTCCTAGTGCCAGTGCAGGGGATGAGTTGTGGCTGCTAATCTTGGTCAGCGACAGCGAAGCTTGGGTGGGTCAGTGCTCACTAGCCCCTGACCACCCTCTGCAGGCTCCATTCCGGGCCTCAGAAAGCCTGGGAAAATAGTTTAGCTTTCAGCATTTTATTATCTTGGACATTTACTCCCTTTTCATGAGGGAAAGAAAGACATTAAATTATAATAAAACCATCCCCTGTTTCCATTAGAGATCAATATCTTACAATGTCACTTTATAAACACAGAGTGGATTCTCTGTGACCATATACAAACATGGTAATGTCTACATGGACACAAGTACCAGCATGCATGCATATGCACACATGCCTGCGCCAGGTGGAATATTAAAATATCAAAAAGCCCTTTGAAAATCATTTTAAACTTTCAAGGAACAGACCAGTCCTGTGTTATATAAGTCATTCCAGGATTTATAAAAATGATGGAAAACTTCCAGATCTGTCAAGCAAACATGACCCTGATAACAAATTTGGCAAGCCCCCAAGGGCAGGCTTTATAGCAATCTTGCTTAGGAATGTAAAAATGTTAGATAAAATTCTAATGAGTAGATTTCAACAATAGAGTATGTGAATGTTTTATGTTACCCAAGAGGGTTCTATTCCTGGAATGCAGGATTGGCACCATATACATATATTTTCATAGGATTCACATAAATTAATAACTAACTATATAATAAATAACTATATAATAATCTCATCAATTCCAAGAGTATATTCACTCAATTCAAGTTCTATTTTTACAAACTACTTTGAGAGGGACATATAAAGTCACCAATTCCTTAATGTGATAAGAAAGGCTGAATGCATACATTCACTGGCATTACCCTTACTGGGGCTTCAAAAAGGCATCATGGGATATGATGGAGACAAAAGCAAAGACCCAATGCAGAAAGTTACAAAATAGTAACCTGAAGACTGAATATTATAAAGGAAGGATAAAATGATCATTAACTACGGAGTGCTCAGGTATAGGCCAGCGAGCGTTCAAGAGTTTAACTGAAAACCCTCTTCCTAGGTGGCGGGATTGAAATGAAAGATTTGTATATTTCTGAAAATTAGTTCATGAATCTAATGCCATTTCTCTCAAAGTCCCATCAGGATTTTTAAATTTTCACAAGATAGTTTGAAGACTACTTGGAAAAACAAATAGATAAGAACCTTAGGGGAATTCTTGATAATGGTTTTAAGGGCAAGGGAGTTAAATTTATTGGAAAGAAAATATATAGCAAACCAGGTATTAAAATGCATTATGAAGCCTTGGTAATGAAAACATGGTGGTGCTGACATTAGAGGAGGAGTAGGTAAGCTAACTAAGGTAGCTCACATAAATAAGTTAATAAATCACAAAGGAGTCATCATCAATCAACAGGGAAGAGAAATTATTCAGTGAATAATGTTGATGCCAAGTTAGCAATTTAGAAAAAATCATTTTGACTTCCTCAAAATGAATTACAGATAGATTAAACAATTAAGTGCAAAATGTAGAGGCATAGGAAATCTATAGAATTGAATATTGCTTAGAAACAATATAAACATTCAAAACTGAAAAGAATAGTCAAGCAAACTACAGGAAAATCAAAGATTTCTCCATGTTAAAAACAAACAGGGAAACAGTAGATGGGGATATTTATAGTAACATGGCAGAATTATGTGTTTTTGTTGTGAAATGGTCAAGCAAATTAAAAAGAAAGGTACTAAAACCTTGGGAGAACACTTGAATAGATTACTGAATACAACACTAAACAATTATATGAAAAATGTTCATATATTTTTGTAATCTCAGATATGTAGAATAAAACAGCAGTAGAGTACTATTTTAATATATTAGCCAAAAAATATATTTTAGTGATTATCTCCAATTCTATTGATAACACAATATTATGAAACAATTTCACAGTGTATTAAAGAGCCAAATTATTCATTTATATACTTTGATCCAGTATTACCACTTCTGTGGACCATCTTGCCACATTCTCTCATGGAAGAAATAATACAAAATATTTAATAAACTATTTGGGCAAAGATTCTCCCTGATGCATTATTTAAAAAACAAACACACACACACAAACATTATTAATGTCCAATAGTTGGATAACTATAAAATAAAATAGTCTTTCTCTCAGCATAGTACTCTACTATAATTGTTAATTATTTTGAAGATGTGTAGCAATAAGACAAGATATTTACAGTATAATTTTATGTGCAGAAATTGCAATATAAATTGTGGCATAGTTTCACAGTGGAATAGAGCTATATGGCTATACTGTTAAAATGAATGAACCATAGCTGCATTTGACAACCCAGAAGAATCGCAGGAATTACTAGTATAAGGTTAAATAAAAAAGCAAGTTGTAGCCCTAGCCAGTTTGGCTCAGTGTATAGAGCACTGATCTGCGGACTCAAAGGTCCTGGGTTCAGTTCCAGTCAAGAGCACGTATTTGGGCTGTGGGCTCGATCTGCAGTAGGGAGTGTGCAGGAGGCAGCTCGTCAATGATTCTCTCTTCGCGCTGATGTTTCTATCTCTCCCTCTCCTTTCCTCTCTGAAATCAATAAAAATATATTTTTTAAAAAAGCAAGTTGTAAAATAGCTACAGTGTGATTCCAATTACATGAAGTTCAGATGGATGCAAAACTATATAGTGTTTGACATCCAGACGCATGTTGCAAGACTTACGAGATCAAATGAGCAAAGGCAGCATTTCAGGTTGGTGGAGAGAGCAGAGGGTGGGAGGAGGGCGGAGTCCGGAGGGGCTGCCGGGGGATTGGCCAAGTTCTCTCCCTCAGGCTGAGGTATAGACCTGTGTATATATTATTGCTATTTTTATACCCTTAGCATAAGCTACAAAAATCTCACAATTTTTTATGTTAACAAAAGGAATATTAAAACCCACTATTCACTGATTATAATTAGGTATAAAATGTATATCCCTAATAAAGATGGTAAGGTAGCATTATTGACTATTCCAGAGAGGTGACATTATGGTGTTTTTTTTTTTTTTTCTTTCGTTTTTCTCTCATTTCCACATCTTTAATTACGTGCTCACACTATAATGTTTAGAAGAAAGAAGAGAAAGGAATGATATTAAAGACAACTGCAATCATAGGATGACATAGGTGTCCAGTGGAGGGGGTGCCATTCCTTCAGAGGGTGCTGAACTTCAGCACTGAGTCAGAAGGGGAGATGGACTTAAAAGTCAAAAGGAATGTGTTTGGAAAACAAATCAGTCCGTGAATAGTCACTGAGCGTCTTTCTTGTGTGAGAAAGCACTGACTTAGCCTGTATTCTGAAAAACCTTTTGGACACCTGAGTTTTAATGAATTACTGAAATGGATGAATTAGCAAGTTCAGTATTTCTTTTGGTTCCTTTAAAATAATTTTTTTAACTTTATTGTTTTGTCTCCTTATAAAAATGATACAATTTATTTGAAATATTCCTAAAGAAAAATAATGGACCCTGAAGTTGATTAGACAATAGAAGTAAATCTTAGTTGAAAGGAGGTACAGGGAATTGAAGAATATGTTATGCAACATTAAGGGGATGCAGTCAGGAAGTTCTTAGAACATATGACCCGTATGTTCAATACATTAAATAGCCTGGAAAAGGTTATTATGTAATACATTCAGAAAAACTCAAGAGATATCACCAAATGCAAACAAATTGTTTGTGAATCCAGATTTAAACGAACCAACTATAAAAAGATAGCATGGGATAATTAGGAAAATTGGGACACTGGATATTTTATACTGAGAAATTGTTCATTTTTAAGTGTGATATTGTTATTAGGGTTATCTTTTAAAGATACATGCTAAGTATTTATGGGCAAATGAAACATCATATATTTACCTTAAAATAATCCAGTGGAGAGTTTGAGTATTTAAACATAAACAAAATCCTTAATGGATTGAATGAATGATATATCCAGAATTTGTGTTAAAATACTCCAGGGCACAGAAGGGTACAGATGAAACAAGCTCAGCCAGGCATAGCAATCACAGCTGTCCACTGGGCACAGAGATTTTTGCTACTTTTGTGTGTGTTTGGAATTTTTCATCATAAAACAAAATAGAAAAGAAAAGTAATATATGTTTACAGTTGAAAATGTATAAAATATAGAAAAGTATAAAGAAGGAAATGAAA